>VMDO01011662.1:0-35186 GCA_007922755.1 Pedetes capensis
TTTAAGAAAAATGCCAGACTAATTAAAAAACCATGGTAAATTTATATTTGGTTTAATCTTGAGATATTGTCCCATTACATAAATAATATTTCAAAAACAAATTCCCATCTTCATCTTGTTTTTAATTTTTCTATGATTTCATTGTTTTATTACAAAAAAGTATTACATGCTGTTGGGATATGGCTTCCCACTTGAAAAAATATTGGAAGATCTCTACTTCACATAACACAAAAGTAATTTCCAGATTTAAGTCTTAAATGCAAGATCACAATTTGAAGCAAGATAGAATTTTATTAAGATTGGCAAAACATTTTAAAGACTGGTAATAATTTTAATAAGGGTATGAGGAAATTAGAATTTTTACACAAACGAGATCTAACCATGAGTAATGTTCTATAATTTTCATCTTTATAACTTCATCTTGGAGAGCATTCCCCAAGAATACTTCACTCTTGTTACCAATTACTTAAGATTTCATAGACCATAATTTAGTAAAGCTTAACTTTTAAAGACTGAGATATGGAGGCACAGCATGTGAAATCAAGACTTTTTATCTACTTTTTGTTAGCTATGTGATCTTAGACAACTTAATCTTCTCGTGTTGCCATCACTTCATCTAAAATGTAGGTTTAATACTACCATGTAGGTTTATTATATAGGGTAAATGATTTAACGTACATAAGTTACTTAAAATATAGGTTTATTGTTCAAGTTGAATGAGTTTTTCCAGGTAAGCCATTAAAATAATGCCAGGAGAACATGTTATTGTTCGGTGCTATTGAGTGGGATCCCACTCATAGCAACCCTGTATACAACAGAATGAAACACTCCCCAACTCTGTGCTATACACATGGTCTTTTTTATGCTTAAGTCCATTGTTGAAGACACTGTGTCAATCCATTTAGCTGAGGGTCTTCCTTTTTTCCATTGACCTGTCACTTTCCCAACCATGATGTCATTCTCTATGATGTCCCTCCTTACAACGTGTCCAAAATACATTAGACACAGTCTAGCCTTCCTTGTTTCCAAGGAACACTCTGGTTGCACTTCCTCTAGGATAGATCTGTTGGTTCTTCTGGCAGTCCATTGTGTATTCAATATTCATCTCCAGCACTATAATTCCAAAACATCCATTCTCCTCTTTTCTCCCTTATTCAAGGTACAGCTTTTACAGGTGTATGATGGAACTGAAAATACCATGGCATGAATCAGGCACACCTTCTTTTTAAATGTGACATCTTTACTTTTCAACATTCAAAGTTCTTTTGCAACAGGTTTTCCCAATGCCATGTGTCTTTTGATTTGATTGCTGCTATCCATGGGTGTTGATTTTAGAACCAAGTAAAGCAAAATCTTGGACAACCTCAGTCTTTTCTCCATTTATCATAAAGTTACCGGGAATGTAGTAAACTCTCAAAGTTCAATTATTGACTTTTGTTGAGAACCTCTGAGGTAGGTGATTTTGCTCATGTCAAACATAATTTGATTCTTGCAGATTAGATGACATAATACAAATACATTTTCTAATCACCCACAAATATTCAGAAACATTCCATACTACTGTATGTAGGTAGAACCACTGTCATTTGGGAAATATGAATATGAGCTTCAATTTTGATATAAACTTTGTGTTGGACATAAGCAGCAGTTAAGCAAACAATGTAATGTCTATATTTCTCTGTCCTTAACTATAAATAGGGCTGACCTAAAAATGTTCTTAAAAGGATCACAAGAAACAAAAATTTCAAAAACTCTAGAGAAAATTTAACATAATGTTGATAAAAATATTTCTTCAGCTGACAATTCTTTCCAAGGGTGTTAACCTCTTAAATGTAAGATCTGTGCCTTTTAAAAGGTATTGACATTTTATGGCTATTTTTGTTGCTATTGCTGCTATTCATGTACCATAATAAGAGCAATTTCTTATTGTTGAGCATTAAGATTCTATACAATTTTCACTATTACAAACAATAGTGTAATTGGCCTTTTGTGTGTATGTGAATGAGAAGTGAAAAACTACCTTTTGGACAAAAAAATTCCCCTCCCAATTATAGGATTGGAATATCATTCTTTAATTAAAAATGACTAAAAATTTAGTGTACTGTCCTACTAATTCACCAACAAAATCTACATTAATAATTACAATGGTTAGTTTTCAATTTACATGTTGGGTCATTGCTTTACATTGCTTGGGTCAATAGCAACATTTATGATTTGGTAGATATACGTGTGTGTGTGTGTGTGTGTGTGTGTGTGTTTCCTTGTATATTTGAATGTATATACTTTAATTGTAGCAGAATTCTACATATGGTCATGATATTTAGCTATAAGGTGTGATTAAAAAATAAAATGAATGCTCAAATTTCTAAAAAACTTATTACACTATAAGACACATTGCTATTTATCCCCCTCAGCATACTCCCCTGGCTTTGAACACAATTATACCATCACACTTGCCACCTTCTGAAGCAGTTCTGGAAGGCCTATTCAGTGAATGTCTTTAGTTGTGCTGCCATGGCTGCCTTGAGGTATGGAAGAGACTCAAAGCCTCTACCTTTCATGGTCATTTTTGACTTTGGGAAAGAGCCAGAAGTTGCATGGTACCAGATGTTGTGAATAGGGTAGATGAGGACATATCATGATGTTTTTATTTGACACAAATTTTCATACCAGAAGCAACGGGTGGCACAGAGCACTGTCATGAAGGATGATGAAACTAAAGACATTCATGAAAGAGGACTTCCAGAACTGCTTCAGAAGTGGCAAGAATGATGGGTTAAGAGTGTTCAAAGCAGGATGAGACTCTTGAGGGAGATTAATGGGAATGTGTCTTCTACTATAATTTTTTTAAGTTAAACATTCACTGTATTTTTAAATCACACTTCATATTACATGTTCTGATATATAATTCTCCCATAGAACAAGCAATTTGGGATTGATTTTTACATGAGAGTAAGGAAGATATATTAAAATTCCACTGTAGTTCTAATTTTTTTGACATTTTCTTGTTAGAGTCTATTATTTTTTATTAAGTACTAGGGTTGAACTAGGGCCTCACATATGTTAGGCATATACCAGTGAGGTACACCCTCAGACCCAACTTTCTAGTTTTTATTTTGAAACAGGATCTCACTAAATTGTGAAGGCTGTCTCTGGCCTCAAATTTGCAAGCATCTTGCTTCAGCCTCCCAAATTGCTAGGAATATAGGCACGTATCACAGCAGCTTAGAGATTACTAATTTTTGATTTATTTCAAAGCTAAGTACTTTTTCCCATTTCCATTAATGTACAGTGTACAAACTAATGTGTTTCATTATGACATTTGCATACGTGATTATACTTACCTCCTCTATTATCCCTTCTAATGCCTCTCCCTCTTTTCCCATTCCACATCCATAATGTTTCTGTTTTATTTCATGTCCTTCTCCCCACTTATTCCACATCTCAGAGAAAACATGTGATACTTGTCTTTCTGAGACTGGCTTATTTCACCTAACATGATGATCTCCAGTTCCATATATTTTCCTATAAATGACATAATTTTGTTCAACTTTATGGCTGAATAAAAATCCATTGTGTATATACATCACATTTTCTTTATCCATTCATCCATTGATGGGCACCTAGGCTGATTCCATTGCTTGTCTATTGTGAACAGTGTTGTGCTGAATATGCCTGTGCAGGTATCTATACTGTATGCTGATTTTGATACTTGTGTATACACCCACGAGTGGTATTGCTGGATCATATGCAGTAGTTCTACTTTTAATTTTTTGAGAACCTCCATACTGACTTCCACACTGACTAGACTAATTTACATTCCTAACAGTGATGTATAAGGGTCCCTTTCTCCCTGCATCCTCACCAACACTGGGTATTTTTGGTTTTTTTGATCATAGTCATTCTGACTGGGGTGAGATGAAACCACGGATCAAAGCTAAATACTTAAAACTCTCTACATTTTTGTATTATATTTTGAATGATTGTTTTTAATATTTTGTAAAAATCACGTTTGTCCCTTATGTTTTCCTTATTAAATATTATTATGCCTGATATTAACAGATATTAATATATTGGTGATAAATCCATATTTGCTCGGCATATCTTTTTCCTTTATTTCATTCTCAACTGCCATTTTCTCTGAGTATCGTGTGAATAAAATACTGTTAAAAATGGTAAAGTTAGTTATATAATGGGGCTGCAGTTTAGCTCAATTGGTAGAGTGCTGCTCTGATCTCTTTGAACCCCTCAGTTCAATCCACCCCCAAAACAGGAGAAAGGCCTGTCATCCCACTCAAGAAACAATACTTAGCCATTGAAAACCCCATGAATAGCAAAGAAGCACTGACACCGTGCTGGTCATGGCACAGTGTCAAGAAGTGTTTCATCTGTTGTGCATAAGGTCCCTATGAGTCGGACATAACTCAAGGGCACCTAAAAGCAGTTATATAATATCCCTATAAGTGATTTTAATCTTTTTATTACTGTCATATTTGGATTTTCTATCATCTTATTGTGATTTCTACTTGCCAAATTATATTTCCACCTTGTTTTTTCTCTTTGTTCCTATCTAGTTTTATTGTCTTCTTTTTTCTGCTATGTCTTTGAACTAATATTAATTTGGGTTTACTATATGATCACTTTTACATTTTCAAGTACAGTCTATTAATTTGCTATTGTTGCTGCAAAAATTACATAACTTAGTGTCTTAAAATAACATATATTCATTACATTACAAGTCTAGAAGTCAGAAGTCTGAGATGAATTTTACTGGGCTAAAATCATTGTAACATAGTATACTGTTCACTCCAGAAGCTGTAAGTTATAATTTCTTTCCTTGCATTTTCTAGGTTTTAGAGGCTGCCTGGATTTCTTGACTCATGTTCCCTTTCCATCTTCAAGGCCACCAATTGCTTCACTCCAACCCCTGCTTCCATAAACACCTCTCTCTGTGACTTGTCTGACTCTCTCTTTCCCTCTTACCCTCCCCATCTCAACATCCTTAGCATAATCACATCTGCTGAGTACTTTTTGCTAAATAAGATAACATTTCATAGGTTCTGGAGATTAGAGCATAGTTTTTTTTTGGGGGGGGGGGGCATTAAGAATAATGCCTGCTCTATGAACTTTACATATTTAAAGCAGGGGGAAGCATACGGGAGGGTAGGGGGGAACCTATATGAATAATGTACATCAAAATGCATATATGGAAATGTCACAATGAAAAGCATGTCAGAATGAATCACATTATGGTGTACAATAAAAATTTCCAATAAAAATTATATATTTAAAGCAAACATTATTTCTAGTCCTCTCAAGAGAAAACACATAACATGCTTGTAACCCAATCTCTTCCTCATTCTTTCAGGTTTTAAAATCTGATATTACAATTCCATCTTGATTTTTTTTCCAGTACTAGGTGACTGAACCCAGGGCCTTGAATATGGTAGGCAAGCACTCCACTAGTGAGCTGAACATTCAACCCCTTTGTTTATTTTTTATTCTGAGACAGGGTCTTGTTTAGTTGCACAGGCTGCCTCTGGCCTCGAACTCACAATCCTCCTCCCTCACCCTTCAAATCACTGGGGTTACAGGTGTGCACCATGGCATGTGTCCTATCTTTATTTTTAAGATGTCAAGTTGATTTTTATTTTTAAACTGTCACTGCTTTTTGGTAATTTGCCTATGTATTTAGAAATTTCTTTTCTTACTTATGTCTTGTATTTTTACTTTCTATCCAGGAAATTATTCATTTTTCTTAAGCACATTATATAGTAAGAACTACGAATAGTAAATTGCTCCAGTTTTTTCCTTCATTTTCATTATTTGGCACTTATTTATAATACACCAGTAAATGAGCACTGAACTTTAGGTTAACTTTATTGAGTCCTACTAGCACATTGAAGATACTATTTCATGTTATTCTATCACTCATAAATATTGATTAGAAATCTACAGTCACATTTTTGCTTTTCTTTCATGCTTTTGATTTCTAGTTAACATGTATATGTGTATATGTAGTAATAAATTAATAAGTATACTAATACATTAATATATAAGTATATATATATTATCTTTGTAGTTCTTCAGTTCCCCCTACATATGCCAAGGTGCTAATATTGTTTTTGTTCATCTTCTTTGATACTTGGTTTATTTTTCAATTTGAAGACTCATGGACACATCAAAATTCTTACCATTATCTCTGATATTCTTTCTGGCTCTTCCGTAGAACTCCTTTAGGTATATTACAATTCTCCTTCTGTCCTTATATTCTGAATATCTTCTTTTGCTAGAAGATCCTTTATCATACACACTTTTATGGAGGCTCCAAATATCTAAGAGTTGTAATTATTTGTATCATTTCAATTCCACTTTCACAGCATCAAAAATCTTTCCTCCACATTGAATTAAAATACAAACACCTGGTTCTTTAGTCCAACAACCTCTTTCACATTTTTCCCATCTTCTTGTTTTAATTTCCCTTCTCTAATGTCTGTTAGTCTTTATAATGCATGCCTAAGATATTTTGTACATAGAGAGCCTCCCTGCCAACTCCAGGGGCTCTCTCATCTGACTGGTAAGGGAATAGGTTTCTCTCTCAAAATGCAATAGATACAGTGTAGTGGTACAATGTGCTATCTACTAATTAGTGTGTGTTTCCAAACAACAGAAACAATGTAACATGTTTTTATTAGTTTGTACAAATTTTAAGGTTTTTCTCAAATACGTTATTTTTTATTTTGATGAATCTATAAGCTAGTTAATACATCCTGCATAATTGAAAGTTGCCTATTACTACTTGATACATTGATCTTCATTTCCCTTTGTACTTGGAATATATAATCCTATTAGGAGTACATGTTTTAAAGTCTATTGATCCAACTGAACAAATGTGACATTTATTAATTGTCAAAAAATAAATACCAAAGGAAATAAGGAAATATGTTGTTGTTAGGTGCCATCAGGACCTGACTCGTTGTGTCTCACAGGGTTTTCAATGCCTGACTGTTTCAGGACTGTTTCAAGAGTGGACTGCCATGTCCTCTCACATATAAAGAAATATAGATGAACTAAATAATCAGATTGTCCATCAGCACTGGAAGTTTTAATAGCCATAACTTCTGTTGTTAATGGAAAAAAATAAAATCTCTCTGCTAAATGTGGTGGTGAATGCCTGTAATCTCAGCTACTCCAGAGGCAGAGGCAAGAGGATCTCAAGTTCAAGGCCACAGGCAGCCTGAATAACTTAGTGAGACCTTGTTTCAATATAAAAAATAAAAGAAAAAGGGGCTTGGAATGCAGTTCAGTGGTAGAGCACTTGCAAAGTATGGGCAAGGCCCTGTACTTAGTCATTTAGCCACCTGGTACTGGGAAAAAAAAAACTTTCTGAAACATCTTTCAAAATTAGAAGGAAAACTCCAGGTAATAAGAGATGATGCTCTGTCACTTTCTCCCATAAACACAGCCACTGCAGCTTCCTCCCTTAACCTTCTTCCAAGGTAAACCAGTAGTCAGCATCTCTTTCAATATACAAAATATAAAACTGGGAACCTTATGAGTCTGGGAACCAAAGCAAGATCACTCTCAATCAGAATGTTTATTTCCAGTGATTTTGTTTTTGTTTGGTTTTTAAGGTTTTTTTTTTTCACTTAACATTAGCTTTCAGAATTTTCCAGTATACTTAACAGTGATCATTTTAACTGATTTCTTTGGTAAACAAGGGGTATACTCACACACACACACACACACACACACAAAAAAAAAAAAAAAACAGAGCATAAGAGTTAAAACAACAACAAAAAAGAAAATGAAGCAAACAAAAAAGGCAAAAAAATCCACAAACAACAGAAACAAAACATCAACAATAACAACCAAAAAACAGAAACAAAAAACAAGCAATAGCCTTCAGTTCACTAGACTTTCTCATCCTCTCCCACCCTGAGCTCCTAATTACATTTTCCTTTATCCTGAACAAAATCTGGATTAAGGAGTGTACCAGCTGGGTCAAAACCCAGAGCATCAATTAATAAGTAGGCAATAGAACATCAATAGAATACATTGCCTATATGGTGTCAATTAATGCAGGTCTCCACAACAGAATTTTTTATAGACTAGCTAAAATATAATGTAGTTGTATTCTCAGCAAACTAGATACTAATCTCAAAGAGGAATTTAAAAATATTCTCCTACTAAATAAATACTGAATAAATATTTAAAGAGCATTGGTTTGAAGAGAGGATAAATTATTAGACTTCCTGACTTGTCCTGATCTCATTCTGCCTACTTGGCCTTGCCTACACCATGGCTCTCAACTGGTTTTCTCTATGCCTCAGCTATTATCAGAATTCTTCTGAGGTAATGTCTTTTTCATTTGATTTCCTGGCTAATAATTGTGGGATTTTTAAAGTGACAGGCCATAAAATATGGAATTGGTTGAATCGAGTTTGCTAGTGCCTCTTCTTTCTCCACGGGGAAGATGGTAGCTCTTCTAGAAGGGAGCAAAGCAACTAGTTAAATTCCTTCCCATTATCCCATGGAACTCAGACAATATGCCTACGAAGGCTTGTGAGCACTTTAGAGTACTTTGTAAAAAGATGCTAAATAGAATTTTGCAAATGTTGCCTACTTTTTAAAGCTTTCAATAATGTCTTAAAAGAAGTCACCTTCTATTTTAGCTGGCCCATGTGAAAATGGAATATAAAACTAGACAGTTTTATTTAACAGAGATCTTTTTTGCATGGCCAAAAGATCCTGCACTTTGCAAATTTGTCAAAGCTAAGTATTTTGGTTCAATCTAAAATACGATGAATAAAGTACTATGAATAAAGGATGCTAGGTGCAGAGAAACCATAAGACTAAGGCTTGGGTAGACCCAAAGTCATGGAAAGGATGTGGTTTCCAAAACCACTACTAGATAGATATGGACAACCATAAAACATAGTGTACAGTCTGTGTTAAAATATATGGAACGATGGCACACCAAGGGCAAGGGTGGTGGGAGCAGATTACCCTAGGTGCAGACAATAAAAGTGTGCATGATCAGCAGAGAATTTAAAACATTGATACAAGTCTATGCCAGTTTGGAATCACCTAAGCTCACTTCTGCTGTAGTTCACATCTTTAACTCTGTGGGTCTACATGTTTCTGTCTTTAAAAAAAAAAAAAGATTTGAAATTTAAGGGTTTTTTTCAAGCTTAGCAGTTCACTGACAGCCCTGAGGGCAAGCTCTAACACTCCTGCTCCCCACCCTCTGCCTCCAGCATCTCTCCATGGGAAAATACCTTCTATTGCTTCATATTTTCTGGTCAGAATATTCCAGTCATTGGCTTCTTATCATAGAATTTTCCTCCAGACTGAAGCCCACTTTTTTTGGATGATGTAAACTAGATGATAAAGTAAAAAATGTGAATGGCACCTGATCATCTAATATGACACCAGTGGATGAAATTCCTAGAGTTTCCCTTTTCCATGTCTTTTCTCATGCCTCATTCTTCAGTTCTTTCTTTGATGAGAAACATTCTTCCCCGCCTCACAAAATATGCCAACAATTTACCTCTTCTGGTGTTCAACTTAGGCAAGTTTGATCACTGTGGGTCAGCACTAACTGCAAACGATACAGGAGAGTATATTTCCAGAGCAGCATAGTGTATCCAGATTTAAATTAACTATAGATGAAGAGCCTGTAGCTGCATCACTGTGACTTTGGATCCTGTCAGATCTTGGAAGCAAGCAGGGTCGGGCCTGGTTAGTACTTGGAGGGGAAACTGTCTAGGAACAACAGGAAGTGCTTTATGCTTGGGAGAAGGACCTGGCAAACCACTCCCAAAAATCAATCCACCATTGAAAACCCTATGAATAGCAGAGCAGCACAATAGTGTTTCATCTGTTGGATGTTAGGGTTGCTATGAGTCAAACACCAACTCAATGACATCTAACAACAACAATAACAACAGCAACAACAACAACATAGATGAAGAGGAATGGAAATGTTTTCCTGGCATATTTATGCAAAATAAATAACAAAATACATTTAGAATTTGACTGCATAGGGAGCTCTAGAAATCACATTTTTTTTTTCCCACAAAGATGCAGTGACTAGATGTACAAGTTTGGGCACCGCACAATCTAGAGGTACATTTATATAGACCACACCAGAAATGCTTGTCTACTTTTCTGTAGTGCACAACATATGTGATCCAAGTGCTGAGATGCTCTGCTTCTCATATGTCAAGCACTGGGTTGAAGAACGGCTCCAAAGTTAAGCAAAAGAGACTTCTCCAAAGGCACAGGACAGAATGACACACAGTCCTCTCTGTAATGTGATGAGGTTATTAGGATCAGCATGAAGGGCCCTAGGGAATTTTTTAAAACATGGGTAGTCTTATTTTTCAATTTTCTTTGCCAGAAAACAAATAGAGACTAAAACACCCAAAACAGATGATACTGAATAATATGATAATGCAGCAAATCAAAGAGCCACATAAAATCAAACCTTCACCTCAGGGCCAAGACTCACTGTGTGTACAGTATAGTCAGGTTGTAGAGGTAAATGGATTTTATATGTTCTTTCTAAATATACAATACATCATATTGTAATGCATGTGGCTGCAACATGACCATCCGATTTACATAATGTGAACCTATGGACCTCACCTCTAAACAACATGCTAAAACTATGACAAATGTACTGTGTATTGTCAAGGGCACTCAGACTTTCACACAGCCAATTTCTGCTCATTTAGGGAAAAAATGAATAAAGCACATGATTAAAAAAATAAAAAGCCAGGTGTCGTGGTGCACACCTGTAATCCCAGCGACTCAGAAGGCAGAGGCAGGAGGATCACAAATTTGAAACCATAGGGAGTCTGTGTAATTTATCAAGACTCTGTCTCAAAAAGTGAAAAAAAAAGGGGGGGGGGCTGACACAGCTCAGTGGTATAGCACTTGCAAAACATGGAAGCACAGGCCCTGGGTTCAACCCTCAGCACTTCAAAAAAACCAAACAAACTGCATTGGAAGTACCTCTCAGTAAAATTGAAGAATACATTGCCAGCAGCATTAAACCTAAGATGAGACTATTATTCTTAATCTTCCATTGTCATTTTCTTTCTGGAGGACCAAAATAATATAGTCCTAATTTCAAAATAGGGGCTGGGGCTTATCTCAGTTGGTAGAGTGTGGCTTTACAGAGGCCCTGGGTTCCATCCCCAGCACCACAAAAATGAGAGAAGGACTTGGCAGGCCACTCCTGAAACAATCAGCCACTAAAAACCCTACGATCATTTTTTCTATTTCTATAAAGTCAGTCAGTGGAATTTTAATGGGTATTGCATTAAATCTATAGATTGCTTTTGGTAGGATAGCCATTTTTGCAATATTAATTCTCCCTATCCAGGAACAGGGGAGGTCTTTCCATTTTTTAGTGTCCTCTGCTATTTCTTCCTTTAATGTTTTGAAATTTTCCTTGTAGAGATCTGAAGGGTCTTTGGTTAGATTGATTCCAAGGTATTTAATTTTCTGGTGGGTTATCTTGAATGGTGTCTTTGCCGAAATTTCCTTCTCTTCTTGTTTGGAATTGGTGTAAAGAAAGGCTATTGATTTTTGTATGTTAATTTTGTAGCCTGCAACTTTGCTGAAGGAGTTAATTAGATCCAGAAGTATTTTGATTGAGGTTTTGGGGTCTTCCAAGTATAAAATCATATCATCTGCAAATAATGATAATTTGACCTCTTCCTTGACAATCTGTATCCCTTTGATTTCTTTCTCTTGTCTGATTGCCCTGGCCAGAACTTCAATTACTATGTTGAATAGAATAGGAAAGAGAGGACATTCTTGTCTTGTTCCAGATCTAAGAGGAAATGGATTTAGTTTTTCTCCATTTAATATAATGTTGGCTGTAGGTTAAAAAAAAACACCTATGAATAGCAGACAAGCACTGACATAGTGCAAGGCATGGCACAGTATCGGGGAGTATTATGTGCTGTTATGTGTAGGATCACTATGAGTTGGACTTGACTTGATGGCACCTAACAACAACAACAATTTCAAAATATTCCCTTTTTTGTGGAGTGGATTTTTGTGGATTTTTTTTCTCCCTAGACCTTTGTTTATGTGGGATAAAATTCTCATTTTTTACTCACGTTGATTCAGTGTACATGAAGTTGGCCTCATAGAGTTTCATTATATAAGTTTATGGAAATGATACTGCTAGACTTTGGCAACTAGAAAGGCCAATAAATTCTGCTTAAGCTCTGATTTATATTGAAAACTAAGAAGTGTACTCTTTAATTTCCAAAAATGAAGATGCATCTGAGAATAAGTCTCATTGTAGAGTTTTATAGTGTCTTGGGATACACCTATAAATGATTCACTCAAAAATTATTCTGTGATTTGTATTAAATCAAGATTTTCTATTTCTATGTTTTATTAAATTTTCTATTTTATTTGCCAATGGCATTCATTTGAAAATAACTTTCAGAAGTACTGTACATAAACCAAAAGCATTTCATAAATATAAAAGGCAATAAACATCATTAATAAAATTGAGTTTTAAACTAAAGAGTATTTATGCCTTCTCTATGATTTCACAGAGAAACATGAAAATTAAGCTAAGAAATCATAGAGTTGACAGTTTGGAGATGTTTTGTGTTTTTTGTTACTATGAGCCCACAAACACTAGGTCAGTTTTAAACTATTTACTTTATTGTATCACACAGGACAGTTCGAAAAATATATTACCTCAGATAGGTTTAGATTTATAAGAATGTTCTACACTTTAGCTGAGACCAGAATTAATCCCTGAGCTAAAATTTCTTCCTACTAATGTGTTCACATAACATGCAGCACTTAATAATTATCTAAGATGAACACTTCCTGGAAACCAAACCTGGTTATGAGTCTCATCTGACAAATATGGATGGATAAGAACATGGAACCCACAGAGATTAATTTTTCTTATTTCATTTTTCACAGCTTCCTTATAAAAAATCATGATCTGATCAGCATTATCTGTGCGCTAAGAAGGGATATTTTCTCCCCAATTACACAAAACATTCATTTAGACTTTTCTGATCAAATAGTATTAGGCTACTTTGGAATAAAACATCCCTTTAAATGGACTGATTTTCACTAGTATAACACTGGAAGCAGAGGTTGGGAGGATGGCTGATCCTACACTTAAGCTTTGCTCCACAGGTGAGCAAAGGGAAACAGTTTGTCAGTGTCCATAAATATTTCGTATTTGTATAACCTTTGACAGAGCAAGTAGTTTTAACTAATAAATATTAACATGTTTACAACCATTGATGAAGAGATTTGTAGGACATTTTTCTCTAGAGCACCAAACTAGAAAGTTCTATGAATAAAATGGTAAATGAATTAGAACACTTTTTCAAAAAAAAAAACTAGGTGTTCAATCCATGGCCTCATGCATGTTAGGCAAGTGCTCTACCACAAAGCTGCATCCCCAGCCCCTTTTATATTTCTTATTTTGAGACTTGGTCTTACTAAATTTTGCAGGAGTCTCTGGCCTCGAATCTGTGATCCTCCTGCTTCAGCCTCCCAGGTTGCTAGGATTATAGGCATGCATGACAGTGCCCAGCTTTATTAGTACACTATTCTGCAACATATAGTATCTCTGCTCCTTCCTCCAAATAGGGTAAGGACAATGTGAGTGTTTTCAGTTTCCTCCTGCTGCTATAACAAGTTACCACAAACTTAGGGGCTTAAAGCAAAGCAAATTTGTTATAGATCTTGAGAGAAACTAAATATAGATCTTACTGGGCTAAAATCAAACTGTCAGCAGGACTAAAGTCTTTCTAGAGGTTTGAGGCCAGCCATTGAAAACCCTATGAGGGTTGCTATGAGTCGACCCAACGTGACACCTAACAACAACAACAGTGGTTTGAGGGTATCATCATTTTTCTTTTCCGGTTTCTAGACACTGCCTGCATTCTTTGGCTTACGGCCTATTCCTCCATTTTATAAGACATGGTTTAGTGTGGAGCATCTTCCAGTCCCCTAAGTGTGACATTCTGCCTCCTTCTTCCATAATTGAGCCTCTGGTCATCACACTGGAGTCACTCAGATAAATTTGTATATGACATAAAAAACAGTATTTTTGCTGTTTGTTTTCCCTGGTACAGGGGTTGAACCTAGAGCCTCATGTATATCAGCAAGAACTCCAGAACTCCATTCCTAAGCTGCACCTCCCCAGCTCTGTGTTTTGTTGTTGTTGTTGCTGTTTGTCCTTTGTTTACTTGCTTGATTGGGAGACAGGGTCTCCATCAGTTGATCAGGCTGCCTCCGGCTTTGAACTTGTGATCCTCCTGTATCTGCCTCCCAAGTTGCTAAGATGACAGATGTGTGCCACAGCAACCAGCTACAATGCTCTTTATGTAAACACTAACTCTTGCCACAAGTTACCTTTGGGTAACAAAGTAGGAATAAGATGTTGGTAAAAGGTAATTTACTATAAATACTAAAGTGCATCTTCAACTTTTACCATGAAAATATATTTATAAGAATATATATAAAAGTTATTTTTAAACTTTGGTGGCAAGATTATGCATTACTTGAGGAAAATTAAATAGAATTATACTATATTTCCTAGAGGAAATTTAAGGACAAGAAACTGTTTGGAATAAGAGTCTCAACAGAAAACATGGGTTATAAAACACCAATAAAATGAGAACTTCAACACTATGATTGTTGTTCTATTTCCTAAGTAGATAGACAGTTGATAATTGCTAATTATATTATTCTTTATGTTGTTAGTTTATATGGGATTTATCACACTAGTGGTTAGTTAAGAATGTTGATTTTAGAGCTTTATATGAAAAATCTTGAGATGTTAAGCTTTGTTTTTTAGAGTTTTCAAGAAAAAAATGGCTTTAGAAATAAAGAATAAAATTCATATTACAGTATCGGCAAGGAGAAACACAACTTTCCTGTAGACTATGGTACCAATATTTAAAATATATACATACATTTAGTTACATAAATACACACAGAAAAAATAAGAACTATACTTAAAAGTGTTAATGTTTCTTCTTTACAGATAGGGTGGTATACATTCTTTTCTTATATTTATCAAATTTTCAAAGTAAGTATGTTGTATTTCTAAGAGAAAAATATACCTTAGTAAACAAAATTTTAGTATCATGATGTTCTGTCTTAGAAGGAATATTTCCAAAACATGCATTCCCATAGCTACAGAAGTTCCCTTGTGCCCACTTTCAATTTCCTCCACCCTCAGAACAAGCAACATTCAAAAACACGGATTTTGCCCTTTCTAGAACTTTCTATGACTATAATCCTCCTCCTGATCCGCTTTTAATCTGACTTTTTCACTTAGTACAATGTTTTTGACATCTATTCACACCGTTCCATATACCAGTGGTTTGATGAAGAACATTCACTTATATGAATACATGACAATGTATCCATTCACTTGTAAACAGACATTTAAAATATTTGTAACTGCTACAAACTTTCAAGTTTTTCTAGGAGCAAATATCTTTATTTTTCATGGATAAATACCTACAATCTGATCTGGGTTATATGGTAAATGAATATTTAGCTTTTTAAGAAAACAACCCTTGTCCCAATTGGTTGAACCATTTTATAATCTTACAAACAATTGAAGAGAGTTCCATATCCTCCCCCACACTGAATGTTTTCAATTTTAAAAACAGAATCTATTCAAATACATGTGGATTTAATTTGCATTTCACTGATTATTAATGATGTGGAACATCTCTTTATATGCTTATTAGAGATTTATATGTGTTATTTCTTATTAAATTCAAAATGTTTTATATATTTATAGACTTTTTATGTATATTGGATACAAGTTCTTTGTTAGATATACTTATGGCAACTTTGATGATTAATTTTGATTGTCAACTTGATTGGATTAATGTGTAAGAGAAGAGTAAAGCACACCTGTGTGTCTGTCAGTGAGGATGTTCCCAAGGTGACTGGATCGTGAGGGTTCTGACCTAATGAAGAGCTTAATAAATTGATGGAATCATATATGACGGCATGATTGGAAAGCTGTGAAAAGCAGGAGATGGGACCTAGCTAAGGAAGTAGGTCACTTTGGGGCTTGCCTTGGAAAGATATACCTTGTCCTGGCCTCCTTTCTCTGCTTCCTGATTGCCACAAGCTGAGCAACTTTGCTCTGCCATGTGCTCCTGCCATAATGTTCTGTCTCACCACAGGCCTAGAAGCAATGGAACCAAGTGACCATGCACTGAAACCTCTGCAGACCATGAGCCCAGATAAATCTTTCCTTCTTTAAGGAAAGTTGCTTATGTTAGGTATTTTGTCTCAGCAATGGAAAACCGTCTTACACAGCAACTATTTTCTTGAATTCTGCTTTTTTTTTATATGAATTTGTTTCAAATAGGACATACTTTTCATTTTGAACAGGTTCAAATTATTATTGGTATTATTTTTTGTTTTTGTTTTTGCAGTACTCCGGGTTTGAACCCAGGGTCTCACACATACTTTGCAAGTACTCTATCACTGGGCTGCAACCCTTAGACCATATTTTACTTTTTGTTTTGAATCAAAGTCTCATTAAGATGCACAAGCTAGCCTCTGTCCTTGAACTAATGATCCTTTTGCCTCCTCCTCCTAAATTGCTGGGATTACAGACACGCACCACCATGCCGAGCTACTGTTAATGTTTTTGATTAGTGTTTTTTTGTATCTTAAGAAATTTTTTGCCCTCCAACTTGTTTAGGAAGATCTTCTTGTCTATTTTATACTACAACTTTCAATGTTATTGTTAGGTGCTGTCAAGTCCAATTCATGGCAACCCTATACACAACAGACCCAAACAGTCCCCAGTTCTGTGCCAGGCACTGTTGTAGACACTGTGTCAACCCACCTGCCACTCTCCTAAACGTGACATCCTTCTCCAAGGATTGGTCCCTCCTGGCTACATGTCCAAAATATATCAGATGCAGTCTAGCCATCCTTGCTTCCAAGGAGCACTCTGGCTGCAATTCTTCTGGGACAAATCTGTTGGTTCTTTTGGCACTCCATGGTACATTCAATAATCCATATCAATATTCATTATTCTATGTCAATATCAATATCTCAGGCACCATAATTCAAAAACATCCATTCTCCTCCTTTCTCCCTTATTCAATGTACAGCTTTCACAGACATATAATGAGACTGAGAATATCATGGCATGAATCCAGCACACCTTTGTGTTCAATGTGACATCTTTTACTTTTCAACATTTTAAAAAGATCTTTTACAATAGCTTTTCCAATGCAATGGATCTTTTGGTTTCTTGACTGCTGCTTTCCATGGGTGTTGACTGTAGAACCAAATAAAATGAAATCTTGGACAACCTCAATCTTTATCTATTTATCATGAAGTTGCTTACTGACCCTGTTGTAAGGACTTTTGTTGTTTAAGTCTATGATCATATATGAGGTAGCATAACACAAGATATTAAGAAATGTTGATATTCATTTTTTGTCTTATAGATGTCCATATATTCAAGTACAATTTGATGAAAAGATTTATCTTTCATCATTGAATTATGTTGGTGGCTTTATTGACAATCAATTGACCATAGTTGTGTGAGTATATTTCTAGAATATTTTGCTTCATTGTAGGACATTCTGACAAAATCACACTATCTTGATTACAAACTTTTAGAGAAAGATTTGAGATCAGATAATACAAGTCTACTTAATTTGTTCTTTTTCAATATTGTCTTGATTCTTCTATTCCTTGAATTTCTAATTAGATATTGGGAAAGTTGGAAATTTTCTACTATAAAAGCCCCACAAAGATTTTCACTGGGATAAAATTGACTCTATAAATTAACTTGAGGAAAGTGGACATCTTAATATTTAACCTTCCAATGAATTAACCTTATTTAGGTTTTTAATTTCTCTCCGCAATAGTGCATTGTTTTCATTTTAGTGGTATTCACCTCTTTTTTAAGGTTATTAAGTATTTTATGGCTTTGGAAGTTAGGATAATATTTTCTAATTGTTTATTTCTAGTATATAGAAATGTAACCGATTTTTGTAAAACAATTTTATATCCTGTGACCTTGAAAATGCAGTTACAACCTCTAACAGTTTTGCCTCATTTCCTAGAATTTTCTTATCTGTGAAGAGAGACATTTTCCTTCTTTTTTCCCAGCACTTACACCTCCCCTTTTTTCTGTGGTTGTCAGTACAATATTGAACAGACAGGTGAAGAGTGAACATGCATTGCACTGTTTGTAGTCTTAAAGAGAAAATATTCAATGTTCACATTTAAGTGTGATGTGAGCTATAGGGGTTTTTTTGTTTGTTTTTTGTTGTTTGTTTATTTGTTTGTTGTAGATACTCTTACTAAATCAATAAGAATTTTTGATTAATAAGAGGCTTTTCTGTCTCTTTCGGTATATTAAAAGTATTATTTTCTTGTCTTTTGGACTTACTGCTTTTCTATTGTAAAGTCAGTCAACAATCTTAACAAATTTTAACATTATTTCTCATGTGTAATGTATTTCTTTTCTCTGGATTATTCATTTTTTTCTTTTTCTTTAGTTTATAGCAACTTTTCTATAATGTGCCTATGTACATGTTTGTTGTTTTTCATTGACTTTGAGGACTTTTCTGCCACTAAATCTTAAAATTTTTTTCTCATCCATTCTCTTTATCCTCTGAGACTCCATTACATTAATTTGATAAATCTAACATCTAGGATATTTCAGGATCAAATTCCATTGACTGCTTTTCCTTTTTTTAAATCTCCTATTAGTAAATGATGATGGAATACAGAGTAACACAGCATTGGCTTTTTCCATTATACATCCATTACATCACTTCTGGCAACACTTTCATCAACCACAAGTTTTATGGAGCCTATGGCTAATATGTAGTAAAACTCAAATGCACTTTTGGGGTATACTCCCCTATTTTTCCAATTTTTTCATTGTTTCACATTTTCATGCTTCTTTGCTTAGCTAATTTTTATTATATTCTAGACATTGTGAATGATATGTTGTATATACTCAGGATTCTCTTATCTTCCTCTGAAGACTGCTTACTTTAGTTTAGTTCAGTTACTCACTCATCACTCTCAATTTGGGCAAGTTTGAGTTTATTCTATAGTAGGGAAAATCTATCAAAAGACCAAGCTGATTCCAATCCCCCTATAAACCAGTAGAACTCAATCTCTAAGCAATCCCCTCTAAGGACCTTGCAAGACTTGGTCTCAAGTTTTGTTAAGGAAGGTAAGTAGGCATTTCTCTGAGTCTTGATCCTTCTGATGGAGAACAGCCTTTCTGTTTTCTTAGATAAATGCTAGAGGTGATACAGAAAAAATCTCACAGGATTACTACACTTACAACCTGAATCTGCTCAATTCCTAATATCTTTTTGAAATTTGGACTCCACAGCAGTAACATTCTGATAGATTTGGGGAAGCCTCTGTATCTATTCATACCCGTCCTTGCCATATTCTCTCGGATGATTTGCACATGCATTTCTTGGCATAACACTACTATTCCTTGCGTAACACTATTATCTCTGCTGTCCTCAGTAGGACCTGTGCCCTACCTAGATTCTAGCTTGCTTTACCAGGCAAGAAATTGTCCCTAAGCTGGGATAATTGTGGGGCTTCCCCAATATATTTTCCTTTAAGGAATATTTTCTTTAAGGGATTGACATATTGCACTCATTCTCCAACGACTGAATACATTTGCCACATAAGTATTTTCCAGTTTTATAGTTATTTGTTGCAGCAGTCAAGTATTAGTTACATCTACATAGCTAGAAGTGTAAGTCCAGTTATGTTCTTGCTTATATTTTTCTTTTTTGAATTATTTGTAATTGGAACTATTTTAATTTAATTAACAAGGAGCTATCACCAATTTAATAGATTGACTTCAGAAAATCATATTATATTGCTATGCTTTCTCTGACATGAAATGCTAACACTTTGGATGACAAAAATTACATTGTCTTATTTAAATTAAATTGTATGCAATAAATTCTTCTTCATTTTTGCTAGCATTTGAATAGAAGCAAGATAAATCCATGTTTATTATTAACATGTAGCTATTATAAAGATTATATTGTTGCTCATTATTTCACCTTCTTATATTCATGTTATACTTACTGCTATACTCTAAATGATTGTGATTAGTACATTTACAATGTAGTTCATAACTAGTTAGATAGACTTCATTGAAATTATTTTCTCAGCTCAATCTAGAAAATTATGAATTGATGAATTTAAGTTAAAAAGTTTCCTTATATGGTAAAAACTAAAGAACAGTGTAGGCCTATAATTTTGAATCTCCACCTAAATTCACCACAGTTTAAATGTTTTGTTATCAATGGCTATGTCTTTGACATAAAAAGGGGATGATTTTTTAAGTTAGCTAACCAAATGTTTTGTTAATATTCTATCTAACAAAAATCAGTTATGATAAATTGAGGCAAATACTTACAATAATGGCAAAAAATTCAGAACATGAAATCTAGAATAAAGACATATGGAGGAATTAAAGGAATTAATAGCACAAGAATTGAGTTAGGAATGCAATTTAATTGGCTTTAGAAATTCTACCTTGTTATAAGTATAGCTGCATCCACTGATGTCACATCGTCTCCCCAGCTTGTTGACATCTCTAAATGTATATCATTCTTCTTGCCAAATTCTTCATGTTGCCACTTACAAAAACTCTCTAGCATTTTCTCTCCATGGTGCCCAATATAGAGATCTGCCTGGAACAGAAGATATTTTACTTCAAGGCACATTATTCTTGGACATGCCAAAAAGTTAAAAACTGAAGGAACTTCCTGAGCTACTAAAGCAGGCTGCTGACCAAAAGATTAATTAGAACATGAAAGGTGTTTAGGATTAATTTAGCCTGAGCTTTAAAAAAGAGAGAAACTTAAACTTTATGAAGGTGTAATTATTATAAAATCTGCTTAGAACTACCATGAAAAAGGAAAGAAGTGTGATGGAACATTAAAAAATGTGGAACTTTTAGAGTTGAATAACTCATTTTTTCTACAATTTAAGAAGAAAGGTTTTATGAAGTGCTTCTGAAGTAGCATGCCAAAATGATGCCACAGACTGCTCTCCAGTTAAAATGAATTACAGATAAGAAAATGTTTTAAAAGCATGTGTTTAAATAATAGAATACATCTGTCATTTAAAATGACTTTTAAAAATGACATTTTGGAAAGTTAAGATTTGTTGTTAGAATCCTTGGAAACTAAGAACATTCCATTTTTCAAATAAAATTGGGGTATTAACCAAAACGAAAGGCAAGTTTTATGTATACTTTAAGTGACTCAGTGGATATTTCTGGATTTTAAGTCAATAAAAGTATATCCCTAATATTCCGTTTGCTTAAAAGTTCCTGAGTACAATTTCTCACCCACTTAGTTGGATAAAAACTCAAGACTTTCTTACTGGAGTTTCATGGAGCAGAATAAGCTTTATCACACGAAGATTGACCTGCACACCAAGACTCTTGTGTTGGAAAAGGTTAAAAACCTAAAAACAAATAAAAATAAAAATCCTAAAATAAAACTGAAAAGCATTTTAATTTTTCCTAAAGGCTAAACATGGGAGAAAATTTCAATTTAGTTGAAAATCCTTATTTTAAAAAGCTGGAAGGAAACATGATTTTTTTAATGTGGTACAATGATTTTTTAAAAAAATAGCTTAGCATTTATTTAACTTGCAAGATAAAATATATAACTGAGACACCAACATCATGCTTTCAGTGATGTTACCACATGGAAGAGCCTGAAGTTAAACCATTAGTCTACTCTATGCCTAATGCCAATGGAGTGTTCAGATCTTAGTTAAATATGGGCAGAAGTGTTTGATGTGTCAAAACCTCTATCCACTAGAAAAACAGCTCAGATGATAAACACAGTAAAAATGGAAATATATTTACCCCTGAATCAGTTGCTCCTACCTCATCTTTTACAGTAATTAGAATTACAAATGGACATTTGACTGTAGTTTTTATTTGTTTATTCTCTCCTATGTACCACTCTTCCAATTCTTCCTTGAAGAAGAATTACCCAGTAGAGTACACAATTAAGTCAAAAGATTAATGTGATTGTCAGCATCCCTAAGATGCTATATACAAACTGCATTTTTGTAGTTCATTAGACATTATCAGCCAAATTTAGGTACCTGTGAATCAGCTGGTTAAAATCCAATCTAATAGCTATTAGGTTTTGCTCATCAAATATAATCATATCTTACATTCAATACTGCATACATTTGTAAGAGTGCAGGGGATTATAAACATCTATTTTTATACTACCTCATAAACAACCTGTAGTGCTTCTTCTGGAACCATGTGTATAAACAAATATTATAACATTTTGGCTAATATCAACAAATGGCCTTTTAAAGGACAGGTGGAAAATAAAAGCATGAAAGAAAGACAGAGAGAAAATAGTGAGTAAAGAGTTTTGCCACATCAAAATTAGAATAAAGATGTTCTATTATTCTTGCTGTTGTCATTTGCTTTTGCTTTTTTGTTTTCTCAGTAGAAGATATGAATCATTATTTTGCCATCACCTTGGAGATGGGTAAATTTGGCATATCTAAAATACCCAATCAGTATATTTACTGATGTCAATAAAAGAAAGGAACAGCAATGAGTTAATTTTTAAAGAACTTCATTATAAATACTCACACATTTCTTCCTTAGAGTTTTCTTGAAAAAATTCCAAGCGCACTTTAAAGTTTGCCTACCATATTTAAGATGGTTAGAATGAATCTCCTGGCTGCATCTGCTCCATGATAGGAAACCATTGCTGGGTCTGCAACCACTACAGTTTCTATGTTGTATTCTTGGGGTAATTTGTATGAATATCGTTTTTCTCTTCCACTTTCTGCTATTTTTTTAGACCTGTGTCTTCCTTTGTCTGCAACAGAGAAATGAATTTTCAAATGCACCTTCACCTTGGTTGAATTTATATTACTAAACATTCATAGTAATGATCAAACAAGTTCCCTGAACAGATAGAACATCACAGGTCACTTGATTTGGGGATATGAGCCTGAAATCAGATAGATTGGACTTCTGCCACTTATTAACTCTGTCACTTTAATAAACTAACATCTCCCAGTAGCTCTCAATTTTCTCATCTGTAACATGAATAATAATACCATCAACTTTCTAGTATTGTCGATGGTTTGTAGTTATAAGATCACTTAGTAAAATTTCTAACACAGAGCTCAATAAAAAAAGTAATTCAATAAATAAGATATTATGATATTTGACTCTGATGACAAAACAAAAATCTACTTACAAGAAGTACCTGAAGTGGCTACACGGCATATCCTAACCCTAAGCATGTACCCTGATTACTGTATCATTATGCATGGACCATAAAGTACTTGACTCCATCTTCCATCAGAAGCATAGGAAAGTTATACATTAAGATGATAAAGATTCCTAAAACAGAGCCAAATAAAAGGAGCAATAACAAACAAAATATATTTATGTTTGAGTGTATAAAAATTATGCACTTTTTAAACAAACCATGCCACTGAGTGAAAAGCATGCCACCAATACATTTCCATAATAAAGAAATAAAGAAGTACTCTAAATCAATGGCAGATAACCCTACTGAAAAATCAGCAAAGGACTTGAAAAGCCATTTCTCACAAAAGGATATCTAAATAACTAAGTGGTGTAAGAGAGGGGACTCAGTTGCTTTTGTTTGCAGGGAGATTCAAATTAAAGCCACTAAACATTCTATGAATTAAATTTCCTACAGTGGTGCAGTGTTGCATCCCTATAGTCCCAGTGACTTAGAAGGCAGAAGCAGGAGGATTGTGAGTTCCAAGCCAGAGGCAGCCTGTATAATTTAGCTACATCCTGTCTCAAATAAAGTGTGAAAAATAGGCTGGGGGTGATGTTCAGTGGTATAGTGCTTGCAAAGCTTGCGTAAGGCACTGGGTTCAACCCACAGTATTGTAAAAAATAATAAATAAATAAATAAATAAATAAATAAATCTCTACAATGGCCTGCAGCCATACCACTGTGGCATCGATCCCATCAGATCTCAGAAGCTAAGTAGGGTCGGGCCTGGTTAGTACTTGGATGGGAGATCACGAGGTAACACCAGGTGCTCTAGGCTTGGGAGAAGGACCCAGCAACCCACTCCCCCCCACAAAAAATCATCCTTTGAAAACCCTTTGAATAGCAGAGGAAGCACTGAAAGAGTGTTTCGTCTATTGTATGTAAGGTTGCTATGAGTCAGACACCAACTCGATGGCACCTAACAACAACAACAATTATTTCAAGTGCTGACAAGAATGTAGGACAACTAGAAGTCCCACACACATATATTCATGCAGTTCAAGTTGGGATAAACACATTGAAAAATTCATTGGCAGTGTCTACTGAAGTTGAACATACACATATCCAGTGATCAAGATCTAAAATATATTTCCATCAGAAATGCCCACAGGATGCATGTATACAAATTATTCAGAGAAGCATTACTCTTAATAGTTCAAGTGACCAACAGTAGTATAATGGAGAAATAAATTTTGGTCTATCTAAATAATGGAATATAATGAAACACTAGATAGCAATGAAAAGAAACAATTGTTACAATGTGGAAAAACACAGATGCACCTCAAAAACAATGGTGAACAAAAGTAGCCCATTACAAAAATGTAGGTATTGTGTACCATTTAGAGACACATCAAAAACGGAAAAGACATGGATTGAAAAATCAGGATAGTGTATATATCACGGAGTAGGAGAGATTAGTGTCTAAGAGTGAGCACAAAGGAGCTATTTGTATGGTGCAGTTAGTTATTCCTTATGTTCTGAGCACCATGGTAGCTTATGGTTATGTTCATTTTAAGATACTCCAGCAGGTGGACACATCATTTGTGCAATTTGCTGTCTACATGTAGTGCTTCAATAATAAGTGTAAAATTTTTAAAGTTTTATTGAGGTATCATTTCCATATCATACAACCATTTAAGTGTACAACTTAATTAGTTATAATAAATTTCTTTGTGCAGTAATCTTTGCAATCTGGTTTTTTTTTTTTTTTTTTTTTGGTTTTGTTTTTGTGTTTTGAAGTAATGGTGTTTGAACTCAGGGTCACTCACATATTTTCCAAGCTCTCTGCCACTGAGCTGCACCCCCAGCCCATTTTTCAATATTTTTATAGTGAGACAGCATCTCAGTGAGTTATGCAAGCTGCATCTGGCTTTTAATTTACAATCCTCCTGTGCCTTAGCTTCCCAAATTGCTGGGATTACAACAACTTGGTGTGTGTCATGGACCTTGGCACAATTTATTGTTAAATCAACTATCACTTGCTCCTCTCTTTGGCATCTACCAAAATTTTGTGGATGTTTTAAAGCTGCCATCATCTCCTTTACCAAATTTGTTGTAGTTGTTAACTGACATATTTTATATTCCTTTACTATAATTTCAGTGGGGTCTCTGGAGGTATGAACAGAAATATTTGAGTTCAGTTAGCCAGCCATGTTTCCTTGGACGTCTCTAACTTTGTTTTGAATTCAGAGCTATGTGCTCTCAGAGTTGTAGTTTCTCTTCCTAGCTTTTGATAAATTCATGTTTTGAGTGTTGTACCCAATACTTTGGTTTAAGCTTGATCTATTCATTCTATTCTTTCTAGTCTATTCTATTCTCTACTGTTCTGTTCTATTTTACTAACCATCTGTTCTACTTTTTTTTTTTTTGCTCTAACTTTTTTTTCCTGGTAAGACTATTAATTTATCTTTTAGATTACTGACCTACTGGTTTCCTTCTATTGCTAAGCTCTGGATGTAACTGAGTTGGTTCTGAGATACAACACAAACTAGATTCTACCTCCACAGCTGGTAACTTTCTTGATCCTAGCTACCCCATATAAGTACTATTCTAATTTTTTCTAGCAATAACACAAACTAAAAATATATTTAATAAACCAGGTTTTACACAAATATCATTTAAAATCAGTTAAGTAAGTTAACTTCAGTTTATAGACATAAAAGTAAATAGTTCTTATTTATAGGAAATAAGCATTTTATAACATATACAAAGCAATACAAGATGACAAAAACAAGAATAGTCATTTGAAATAGAAGCTCGATCCACAAAGTTTACCAGAACACCAAAGACTTTAAGGAAAGACAAAAACAGAATTTGTTATTATCAGTATTTCTTATCTAGGATATTTAAGAATCAATTGTATAATTTTTCCAGTTCTGATAAATCATATGTACAATTACATGTTAATACTCTATCTTATAAAC
Organism: Pedetes capensis; assembly: GCA_007922755.1. Classification (NCBI taxonomy): domain Eukaryota; kingdom Metazoa; phylum Chordata; class Mammalia; order Rodentia; family Pedetidae; genus Pedetes; species Pedetes capensis. The sequence continues at coordinate 26,306 of VMDO01011662.1, forward strand.
TTACAGTAAATATTTAGCAGGGAAACTTCCTACAAGTATAAGAAGAGACTTATCTTGGAAGGATCAATACCTAATTAATGGATCATGGGAAATATATTTTTTAGTGCATTTGATTGGCACCTTTCTTAGATTGATTCATCATTGGCCTTGAAAGGAAATCAGGAACTCTCAGTACTATGACGTATATGGTCACTAAATGTGAGAAATGATAGCTTCTCACCAGTGTCAACTTCTACCAAGCAAATGAGATATATAGCTGCATCCCATAACCAAAAGGTAGCACCTCCTTCTAGGTGGACATGGTTCCACATTTTCTCTTTCCCTAGTTGTCATCTTTCCATCCTCAGGTTTTAGGGAGGCTGCTGGAGTTGACACAGTTCATTGTCTCTTAGTATCACTTTTTCTTTCTTTTAGGAATAAAAAAAATACTCCCCACATCTGTTCCTTGTTGTCTTTTTTCACTGGTCTGTGAGTGCCCACCTAGAAACATTTCTCAGCCTTCCGTTTATCTGGGTGTGATCATGTAACTAAGAATTGAAGAATGGAAAATGGATGGAGATGCTATGTACAATGCCTGTGCCACTCTTTAAAAGACAATTGTTTCCTATTTTTCTCCCTTTTCTTCATACATTGGCTAGAATCCAGATGAAGTGTGTTGAGCTAAGGTGGACACTGTAGGAGAGAACAATTCTGGAGGATGACAAATGATTAGCAGAAGAATCTGGATGTCTCAGATCAGACTAAACAACTTTCCATGGCCCCTCGCACTCCTCTGAACTGAAATGTTGGCAAAATAAACTTCTGTCTTATTTCAACCACTGTTCTCTACTATAGCAAGTTACCCTCCACCATAACTAATACAAATGGTTCTCATTGCCCTTCTGTAGGTTAGGTGCCTGCCATGAATCCTTATTATGATGCCCTCACATCATGCGCTACGTGCTCTGTTGTCTCTGTCACCATGCTAGGAGCTGCACAAAAGTGAGGACAGAGGGTTTCCACTGCTTAGAACTCAGTAAATTGTTAAGGACAATCAGTGTATTCAAAGAGTGGCTTCCACAGTCCCTAGGTAGTCCTAAAATAATTCCATGTTTTAAATGTTGTAGCTTTAATGAGGCCAGATGATAGGTCAACTAAAACTTAACAAACTGTTAAAAAAATCAAAACTCCAGCTTGTACTAACACAATAGACTTTCATATACTATGTATTTTGAAGCTGTATAATCCTAAACCAGCTGAGGAAAAGGCAGACCAAACATCTATCTCCCAAGGTCTCTCTGACCTCTTCTCCCACTCGTCTGACTTTGCTCTCTCTCTTCCGTCAGCACTGGTTCCCTCACTGTTAAGAACTCGCTGTTCTCTTGGCTTACACTGCACTTATACCAGATGTGGTCTTGATTTTTTCTTTATCAGAGAAGAGTTTCTTACTGCTCTCCATAAAAATAACCCACTCTTCCTAGGCTGGCATTGATCTTTCCCCAGAATTTATAATGTTGCTGGGTAATAGCACTCAATAAAGAGTAAACGCGGTAACACCTTACTCTCCCCTGCTTAAAAGGCATTATAACTCACCATAAAAGATAACTATTTAATGGCTTTCAGTTACTTTCTAGTCTTAAAAAAATTCATTTCAACTACAAAAAGAAGATTGTCCTGGTAAAATTAAAATCATGTGGACTTAAAAAGGGACTGACACATTATAATCACTTTTCTGTAAATAATGTGCAAAGGACTTTTAGATCATTTTTGCAAAAGACCAGATTATAACTATGCAGTTACTCTTTAAAATTAATAAAATAAACTTTTTTATATTATCAACTTTAGATTTATTAAGTCTAAGGTTCTTGGCAGACATCCAAGTAGAAGTTACTACATACCTGGAAATCGAGGGAGGTCAAAATGGAGACAAGTTGGAACTTATGGATGTGAAGTTGAACTCACAAATTTGAGCAGTATGACCCTGGTAAAGTAAGTGAAAGGAGTAATAGAAAGAAAAAGAGGAATTCCCAGTTGGGGCATTGTGGCACATACCTGTAATCTCAGCAACTTGGGAGGCTGAGGCAGGAGGATCGCAAGTTCCAGACCAAAGGCAGCCTGCACAATTTAGTGAGACTTTGACTCAAAATAAAAAATAAAATTTGAACTAGGGGTGCAGCTCAATAGTAGAGCAAATGAATATCATGGGAGAAGCCCTGGATTCAATCCCCTAATACTGAAAAAGAGAGAGAGAGAGAGAGAGAGAGAGAGAGAGAGAGAGAGAAATGCCTATATACAGGGCGTGTACCTATGGAAGAAAACACACCCACAGAAAAGACAGATGAGTAAGAAAAATAGAAGGAGAGTTAAAATAAGAACCAGGGGAGAACGGTTATAAAAGGAGGGGGCCTTTTAACTGAATCAAGAGTGGGAGATAGATTATGTAAGAAAGAGAGATAGTAAAGTGGGTTTCCTTTACTGCCTCAGCTAGTTACAGCGGTGGTGATCCCAATCTGTTAGCTTTCTGAATCCTTATTTCCATGTTACATTTAACTTGATTATCTGGAAGATACAAGGTTTCTTAAGAATCTCAAGTTCTTAGTAGACTCCATCATACAAGTTAGTCGTGTGTGTGTGTGTGTGTGTATGTGTGTGTGTGTGAAAATCATGCATATTGAAATAATCTTTATTACATTGCTTCCTTTGATGTTTTCATTGCCTACAATTCTATTTAGCTCATTCTTCATTTCCTAAATCTTCAGATCATTTTCTACCATATGCATGTATAAAAACAACATAGTTTTTACTGCACACTTCCAATTAGAGAGGACATTTAAAATACGCCTTGACTGATGCTAAATGTGTACCCTCCATAATGCCCTCCACATACTCCCAATGACCTGCACGGCACTAACGGATGGAGTGCTGGAACTATTTCAATAGTGCCCTGGTTAAGTCAGCTCTAAGAATAGAGATGATCTCAATATCCTGCTCAAATCATGGTTTTCAATCCCATAAATCTCCTTTTTCATATTGAATCCTAGACATACTCATAAGTTTATACTAAAATTTAAGCAATACAAATTGACAATGTCACTTGCAGAACATGCAAGTACCGACATTACCAAGACCATGGCTACTTCTCTAGGGCTGTATCTTATCAAGTGCAGACATTTGGCTTCAGTTCCCCTGACTGATGCTTGCTTATATCTTTATACTTTTGCATGTTTTGTTTCTTCTGCCTGAAAGCTCGTGCCCCATTAACATCTAACAACAAATGCTAAAAACTTCACATATGTTTTTCATTTCACTCATAATCACGTTTAATTCTGAGGCTAGCTTTGAGATTCAGGTATCACTAGCCCCAGTTTATATATTGTAGATGGCCCTTTTCAGGAACAAATTTTTTCCCAAGATTATACAGTTAGGAAGCAATGACATAGGAATATGAACACAGGCAGTCTGACTCCAAAGTTCATTATCTTACTCTGTATACTGCATTTCCTTTTCTCCCTCTAGTCTAAATGAGTTTTACTTCATCTTTGATGCTCAGCTCCCCACTTTAAGGAATCTTGAGTACTGAGCCTGCCATAGTATTTATCACCCTACAGTATAATTGCTGATTTACCAGTTGATCTAAAGTAATGTATTGCTCACCTTCTAAGCATAGTAAATGTGTCATTTGGCTCGACATCCCTGTGAGGTGAGTGGTTGTGCTTATAATGCAAATAAAGAGGATGACTGCACAAGATTACCTGGCTAGAATAAGACAGAAGCTGGGCTTTAAACACAAGGCCTCTGAATCTCAATCTCTTTTACTGCCCCTTTCTCTATACTCTATTTTAATGAAAATAATGCAACAAAGTCATCTTAAAGTAGGAAGGAACCTGTTGGGAAAAATATTAATGGAATCAATACATAAAAACATAAGCTACCTGGGGCATTAAAGTGATGAGAAAGAATAGTAGAAAGACCAAGCTGAAGACAAGTAAACTTTATAATTCCATTTTGCAATAGCAATACTGTGACATTATTCAAATTTAAGCCACATTAATAAATATGTTAATACATAAACCTAAATTAAGAAAGGAAAAGCAAGAGTTGAATATATGAGTTAAAGTGAATGAATATTTTATTTCATGGATTTTTTATTAAAATATGTTTAAATGCTCCACTCTTTAAACATATCCCAAAATAGATAAACTCAATAAGTCATCTAATTGGCAATAGTTTAGCACTCCGTCTGCAAGTCCTTGATCCAAGTAGGTCAACATTAATATGTAATTCATGCATATATGCAGTATATCAGAAACATTATGAAAAATGTTTGCCAAATATGAACCATGCATTTATGCTTTATTAACTTATTAAAATTAAGAATTCTCTAGAAGGCCTTCCTCCATGCATAATGGCATACAAAGCCTGCTTTATGTCATCAGTGTACATGAGTAATTAGAACAGCTGGGACTTACTATGATTCAAAAGTTACACAGTGCAGATTTTCTGTATAACTCATACAAAGCAATCTCATTAAATGGAGTAAATCCAAGTTGTTGCTGTTGTTTTTATAGCTTCACAATACAAAAGTTTTTCTTTTCATTTTGTTCATAATGCTGGGCTATAAATTTTGTTCAACTGCCTTTATCTCCTTTGTAGCCACAGCCCTTAGAATAGGGAAGAGGATGTGTGTTATTTAAATTGGTCTAAAATTGTGCATTGAATAATACAATACTGAGATAGACTCATTTAGCCATTGTTGAAGATGATTCTCGTGCAGACTGATATGAGTTTTCACAGAAGAAAGTAGAACTCACAGATTAATTTGAGATAAATATATTCTAAACAGAAGCATATACTTTTTTCTGAATCTAAAGACCCTGGACAATTAATGATTTAGACAGCCTGCAGTCTCTGCAAATGTTACTTACTGTCACACTTTTTAAACTAAGTTAGTTTCAAATATCATAATTAATTTTACAATTAATATCTTGGTAGAAACTACATTAACACTTAGTTTCAACTCTGTAAGTCAAAATTTAAAGTCTTTACACTGAAAATTACTCAATAGATTCATATTTCTTCATATTATAATTGGAAATATTATCATAGCTAACATTCACCAACATGTCTCCATTAGGTGTCTAAAGATTTTTCTTAAGACTTATTTTTTCTTTGGAATGTTGAACATAACTTTGAGGTTCTATTTATGGAAAAATAATTCATTTTCCTTACCATTCTTTCAAGTGCCACAGATTTCTTCCTAAAGGTAAGAAAGTATGTAAAAAAAGTCATTCCCATTTTTTTCTGTGAATTTGCAGAAAAAGGAGAAGAGGATTTGATGGCTGGGAATGTTTATGAGCCTCTGAAAAGTTCCAGACTTACGGGATTCAAATACTGAGAATAAATTTTAAAAGTATAAATCTTTATTTTTCTTTCTATTTCTGCTGCTAAATTTAACCTACAAGATGATGCTCAGATGGAGAAAAAAAGGACAGGATGATGCTCCTAGTAAAGTTAAGAGATATCTATGATGTTCTCATGAAGTGGACTAAAATAAGGCTATGAGCTCACTGTATTTAATTTCAGAAGATCTGGAATTCTCTCAGGGTCATTTCTATCCAGTGAAGTAAACAGTTTCCCATAAGGAACACGTTACAATTCAAGAAAGTTATAGGGCATTACATACTAATCTCTAACGACCTTTTGAGTTTATATCCTTTGATATTAAAATATAGTGCTTCATAAAAACACTAAAAGATAATCCTAAAATGGACACATCTAGTTATTATTAATCAAAAGAGAATCTACATACAAATAAATAAATAAGTATGGTACATAGAAGGGGATGAGGGAGAAAGAGAATTTTTTAAAAGATTTGTCTCACATTGCACCTTGAGTTAAGTCCTTTCAGGAGAAGGCATTACCTGAAATGATACCACAGTAATGACTGTGAAGAGATGACTTCTCTGTGACATTTTCCTCCATGGACCTTTTCTGCCTATATAAACGGTGTGGGTGACCTGTTATGGCCATTGTGTCATTGAGTGGCTCAATAAATATGAAGTCCTCATTGAGTTGTATAAATCCCATCTGGAATATATAACACAAAAATAATTGTAAGAAATGCCATTTTAAAATTGCTTGCTAAGTTCTACACACATATGCTGTTTTCTTTATCAATAGGCACACAACCTTCTAGCAAAGCTAGAAGCAACCTTACTACTAAGGTAACTATCTGTCCATTTCATTATTTCATCTTTATGTACTTTATTGCATTAGCATAAACTTCATTTAGTTAGTCTCACTCTGTGTGGGTGGGAGGCTAGATGCCAGCAACAGATGCACAGTAAAAATTAAGGAATGTTAAAGGCTTACTTTGGGAGACCCATGGGGTCACTTACATGTACAGCATGTACAGACAGAGTGATGTCGTTTTTAATTGCATACATCACACAGTCCAACTTCTTGACAATCTGTTTGATGAGGGAATTGATGTAACACATCAAGGCAAATGCAGGAGACATAACACTGAAGTACCTAAAACGTTCTTAAAGCCCCTACTCAACATTTTCAAGACCCTACTGGATGAATTACAGAAAGAAATGAAGCATCACTTACATAAAAAGGTTTCATTGCATAACATTTTTAGAGTCATCCAATTGTGGATAGAGAGCTAAAATTATAAAATATGGTTATAGTCAACAAAAAGAGCTTACAACAAGTAGATATTGTAACTTATTGTGACAAAGTCTAGTCATGCACTATTCTTTCCTTTTCCAGAGGATAAGTTGTATCGTAACTAGGAAATCCCTCTACATGGAGGAAGATTATATGAGTTGATCTTTTCAATTATTATTTAACTCTATATAATTAATATATAAATAGCATTGTTGTTAGGTGCTGTCGAGCTGGGTCTGACTCATGGTGACCCTATGTACAAGAGAATGAAACACTTCCTGACACTGTGCCATGCCTGGCACTATGTCAGTGCTTCTGTGCTATTCATAGGTTTTTCAATGGCTGATTGTTTCGGGATGGCTCTGGGGTGGATTGCCACGTCCTCCTATTTTTTCTGTGCTTGGGATCAAATCCAGGGCCTGAGAGAGAACAGAGCAGCATTCTACCAATTGAGCTAAACCCCAGATCCACTAAATAGCATTGTTGTTGTTAGGTGCCATGGAGTAGGGTTCAATTCATGGTGGCCCTCATAGGGTTTTCAATGGCTGATTGTTTGCATAGATTATATAATAGCATAAAAGACTCTTACCTCTTTAACAAATATTTTTAAACAAATAATTCCTGAACACGTGCATTGTTCAAATCCAATCTGCTAAAATCAAAGCTCTTAATTCTATTTCACATGAACCATGTGAAATTTATGTATGATTCACTTTAATTTGATGTACATATAAGTGGAACAGTAATAATTATTTCTTCAGATATATAGTAAATTTTCTAAACAAAAAATTAAGAAAAAATAAATTTACCTTGAAAAATGTATGATTCCTTTAGATGTATAGTTTTTTCTTTTTTTTTTTTTTTGGTGCTGGGAGGTTGAACCCAGGGCCTCATGTACACTGCAGACTTTGCAAGCCCTCTATCACTGAGTTGCAACCCCCTTATTTTTTATCTTGAGACAGGGTCTCGCCCATTTAGGCAGGCTGCATCAGACCTCAGAGTAGAAATCCTACTGCTTTCACCTCCAGAATTGCTGGGATTACAGGCATTCACTAGCGCCTCCAGGGATTTTTTTCCTATTTTGTATTTTTTATTTGTCTTAGCACGCTCTTTTTTTTGTTTTGGGGTGTGTGTGTGTGTGTGTGTGTGTGTGTGTGTGTGTGTGTGATTTTTTGTTGTTGTTGTTATTGTTGTTTTCTACCATGAGGGCTACAACATACAAAATATTCCACAAATATTTGTTGAGTAAATGAATTATCTCCATTTTACCCTCTTTTCCTCCATTTACCCAGCTACTTCCTTCAAATTTAAATTTTGTTTTCATTATTTGAGTGTATTGGATCTTCTACAGGGAAAAACCAACTGATGGCCAATGTTACCTGATTTTATTCTGTATCAAATTGATATTACAAGACATTTCAAGAATAAATCTAAATATTCAATTCAATTTTAGTTTATTGAATTTTTCACATCACCAATATTCTCAAGAACTAGAATAAGCAATTCTAACTTTCTCTGTCCCCTCTCCTCTCTCCTCTTTTCAGCTCTGCTGCCTCCTCCCCACCCTTTTTCCCTCCCTCCCTCCCTCTTGCTTGCTTACACACACACACATTTGGAGGTAGGAAAATAAGTAAAACAAGATTTAATTTAATGATCTTTTTAAAATATTTGGCATATATATGTTTTGGCCAAATATTTGTGTAATTTTCATGTAACTTTCAATGAGTTTTTTTCCATTCATATTTTACTTCTCTCAAACCTAAAATTAGCTTATATTTTAAGATAATTATATGAAATCTAGAAATTTTTCTCTTAATCTTAATTTAATGAACAAGACAATATCAAACACAAAAATATTAGGCGATCACCATTAAAGATACAGTACACCTACAGAAGAATTAAAAATAGGTGGTATTACATTACAGATCATTGATCCAGATTGCAAAAATAAAGAAATCTGTAATTCTTGTCTTGTAATTTTGAAATTCACTCAGCATTTTGACTGAGTCATGATGTTCAGGTAGAACTTCTCAGGCAAACATGCTGAGTATACCTACGTCATAAATTTGTGGTCTAGTATATTCTTTCAACAGGTAATAAACGTGGTTACATTTATAACAATAAACCTTATAAAATTGAATTGCATACTATCATATAAAATTTAATGACTCCAAGAACAGATTCTGGACCTAGATTTTTGGGTCCCTCACTTACTGCTAGCCTGCAA
>VMDO01011662.1:35286-55767 GCA_007922755.1 Pedetes capensis
AAGCTAAGCAGGGTTGGGCCTGGTTAGTACCTGGATGGGAGACCGCCTGGGAACACCAGAAGCTGTAGGCTTGGGAGAAGGACCTGGCAACCCCCTCCCAAAAATCAATCTGCCATTGAAAACCCTATGAACAGCAGAGAAGCACTGACAATAGTGTTTCCCCTGTTGAACAGAGGGTCGCTATGAGTCGGATACTGACCCGACGGCACCTAACAACAACAACAACACTTACTGCTAGCAGTGCGACTCTAAGAGTTAACAGTAACTTTATCTACAAAAATGTCATTGGGTTGTTTGGAAAATAATTTTTAAAAAACATATCTAATATTCTTATTATAGGGTCTGATATTGGGTAACTACTTGGTTAATGTTCACTATTACTTTTATACTAATAATAAGAGTAACCATAGTAAATATAAGAATCTAAACATTTTAAACTGAAAAACTCACTAATTCCAAAGAATCAAAGTTTATTATCTTTGTACCTATTTGCACATTAAGTATTGCTTGAAATGTTTTGCCATGTCCTATTTTGTTTTTCTAAGAATTAGAAACTTCTTCATAATGTAACATATCTAATGAGTTAGAAGTTTATCGATAGACATTTTTTAACACAAGAAGGCCACTTTTAAAAAGAAAAAATAGAATAATTTTCAAATGGTAACTCATTCAATTAATATGTACCTTACTGTCTGGCCACTGTCTTCCAGGCTCAGTTAACTCTGAGGTCTGCTTAGTAGCAAATGTCCCAATGTGAATTTTCTACCTGGGACCAAAACACTATCCTATGACATAAAAGTCCTCCAGCTTCTCTCTGAATCCCTCAAAATACTGGCTTGGATTAAAGCAGAATCGGGTAAGATCTCAGGATTTCTATGTCATCACAAAAGGCTCATTTTTCCACTAATAAAATAGATTATTTTATCTGCACTGTGATTTTACAAGCTTTCCTGTTAACCTCTCTGCACAAGGGCCCATATGTTCAATAATCCACAATTAGGTAGCATATTCTTTGGTGCAAACAATACAGAAGGAAAGGAAAGATTATGTGAATTAACCTGACACAGTATACTATATGCAATAAATGCAAACTGCTTCTATGATTGTCCTTGTTAAATTTTTCAAAATAATTTTCTAAGAATATCTGGCAATTAAACTAAGCAGTTCTTTATTTATTTCTGTCATTGTATGCATTTTCTTCTACAATGGCATCTATTTCTTTGCCATTTATTCTTTGATTTCACAATTCAGTAAGAATTTGTGTATTCTGCAACTTAGCATTTTTTACTAGCTTTAATATTTTCTCTTTCTCTATATATATTTATATGTGTGTGTATTTATATTTGTGTGTGTGTCTGAGTACTTTTTAAAACAGGTGTTAACATCAGTCTTCTCATAGGTGTTTTGACACTCTCACCAGCTTCTAATCACAAGATCAAATTTTATTTGACCAGTGTGCAGTAATCTTTAACACTGTTGCTCCAGTTGGTAAAATATAAATGTTTCTTTGGTAAATCAAAATTAATTTGGGGCTAATAAAGACAGGAAGAGATGCCAAACATCTAATGTTGTTATTGTTAGGTGCCGTCGAGTCGGTATCCGACTCATAGCGACCCTCTGTACAACAGGGGAAACACTATTGTCAGTGCTTCTCTGCTGTTCATAGGGTTTTCAATGGCAGATTGATTTTTGGGAGGGGGTTGCCAGGTCCTTCTCCCAAGAAACATCTAATGTAGGCCTAACAAAAACACTCAGGAGGAAGAGGAAGCAGCATAGCCTCCTGATTCTTTTTCTTGCTCCTGCTCTGGTGGACTGAGAATTTCACTTACACTGCTTCACTTTCTGCTCATGTACATACCCAAAATACTACTATAATTATCTCAGGTCTTTTCTTTCTTCATTCATGCCCCTTTCTTGCATTTTCCTTTATTTTCAAAAAATCTTCTCTAGGTAAAGTTTCAGTGGACCGGTAAAGGTATTTATTTGAGAGTCAACCCAGAATAAACATAGACTTACTCATCAGGTTCTGAATATTATGAGCCTGTGACAATAATGTATTTTTAAAAAATATGATGTAGCAAATCCACTTAGGAATATACAGTCAAAGGAAATGAAATCAATATGTCAAAAAGACATCTGCACTCCCATATTTGTGAAGTATTGTTGATGATTGCCAAGAGAGGGAATCAACCTAAGTGTTCATGAGTGGAAGAATGAATGAAGAAAATCTGCTATCTAGACACAGTAGAATACTATTCAGCCTTCTGGAAGAAGGAAATCCTGTCATGTTTGTTGTTGTTGTTGTTGGTAACCGACTCAAGGGACCCTATGTACAACAGGCGAAACACTATTGTCAGTGCTTCTCTGCTGTTCATAGCGTTTTCAATGGCAGATTGATTTTTAGGAGTGGGTTGCAGGGTCCTTCTCCCAAGCCTACAGCACCTGTTGTTCCCAGGCGGTCTCCCATCCAAGTACTAACCAGACCCAACTCTGCTTAGCTTCCATGATCTGACAGGATCAGATGTCACAAGGCTACCACTGTTTTATATCATAAATATGTACAGTCACTCATAGCGACCCTCATAGGGTTTTCAATAGCTGATTATTTCAGGATTGCCTTGGGAGTGGATTGCCACATCCTTCTCCCATTTTTGTGGTGCTGGGAATCGCACTCGGGACTTCAGAGACTGCAGAGCGGCACTCTACCAACTGAGCTAAATCCCAGCCTGTAACATAATGTATAGGAGAGAAATACTGAGATATCAGAAGGAACACAAGTGTTTTTTTGTAGAACAGAAGATGCTGAAAAGATTTAGCATCAGTATGTACTTATAAAAACATTTTAGACAAATATCTGATACCCTACATGATCTGAATTTCTACTTAAGTTTGGCTTTATTTTCTTAGGTATTTTCTTGTAGGTAATGTTATAGTGTATATCTTATTAACTAAATACAGCATAATAGCCTAAAATGTAAGTAAAATATCAGGCTTAGGATAAATTATAATGCCATGTCTGCACTATGTTTTAATCAAATAAAATGTTATCTCAGTATTATTGAAATGGAGTGATTTCCCACGCAGTTGTGTATTCCATATGTCCATATAAATCTGTATGAAAATACACTTCTAACACCATATTTATCCTATTGTTTTGCCATCTTAAAACACCTGACCCGACCATTTCACTGTCTTCCCTGCTCAGGAGGATAAACTTAAAACCTTCAGTGAAGATATATAGTGTATAAATCTAGGACAAAGTGTTGCCTATTTATCCAGGTTTATTTCCCACTCAAATTTCAAATAACCATAACAAACAAACTTTAACTGTGTAAACAAACATATTGCAACATTTCAGAATAACTTTTAGTTGCATGACTACATCCTGGCATATTTTACCTCCTATGTTCTCTTTCTAGAATGTCATCGTCTCTGTGCAACTCTTCAAAATCAAGCAGATCCTGTCCTCTTTTCAAAGTAATCACTGCCTTCCCTATCCATTCTACAATGCAAATTTTCTGTTATTGTACTAACAAACCTACTGTGATTATCATCTCATGTCCCTCTGCTTAGACCACGAGATCCTGAAGGGGGATTTAGCACAGTGCTTATGTTCATGCTTCAACACACGTGGCAGACACTTAAGGCATGTAGCTTTCAGTTCAATGTATGATTCTCTTTAGAGGTAAAAGCAAACATCAATTCACTGCTCTGAGGAATACTTATTCTCTGCACCCATGACTTTATCGGCAGAAAATTTATAATTTCAGTTCTTCCATCAAGCTTTTGCAATGTTGCTTTTTCTGTATGTCCAAGTATTATTTTTAGGAAAACTTTTCAAGCAAACAGTTTGTTAATATCATTCCATTTTCATTCACAGCCAAAGAGCTTCAAAGGGAATCATAAAACCACAGCATTATGAAGAAAATTTGAACTCATCCAGTAATTACTGAACTTTTAAAATCAAGAAAATGAAATCTTAGAATTACTGCTTGCCTTGCTCAAATGCATAGAGAAAGTAAATGTGAATGCACGGCTGGCATTTAAGCTTCCCAATTTCCACATTAACTTTTAGTATTAGTATATCATATTTGCTTGCTATCTATATTCTATTTACAATTCTATCTTCATTCTAGTTCCTGACCCCAATGCCAGCTCCATATATTGTTACAAGTCCATCCACAACTTCTTTTTCTCTATTCTCTTCTCTAAAATATTTGACCATTGAACTCTTTTCTCCATCTCAAATTTTCACTGCCTTAGCTCTTGCCTGCTCCAGCAACTATTTCTATTTCCCTAAACAGGCCATGTTCCAAATTCCAAAGTTGCTCTTTGGTCAGCAACTGTTCTTCACCTATCACTCAATGGTTACATAACCCTCTATCATTAAATATCATTCAAAAGAGACTTCAGCAGTATATTAACAGAGAACTGCCCCAAAATGAAGCCGGACTCAGAAGAGGACATGGAACTGGGAACATCAATGCTAATGTCAGATGGATATTAGCCAAAAGCAGAGAATGCCAGAAAGATGTCTATCAATGTTTTATCTACTATGCAAAGGCATTTGACTGTACAGATCACAATACATTATGGATAACATTGCAAAGCATGGGAATACCAGAGTACTAAATTGTACTCATGATCAATCAGTACATGGACCAAGAAGCAGTGGTTCAAACGGGACAAGGAAATATTGTCTGGCTTGAAGTCAAGAAAGGTGTGCATCAGTGTTATATCCTTTCACTGTACCTCTTCAGTCTCTATGCTGAGTAAATAATCTGAGAAGTTGGACTTTATGAAGATGAATATGGCATTAGGATTGGAGGAAGACTCATTAGTAACCTGCATTATGCAGATGATACAACTTTTCTTGTTGAAACTGAAAAAGATTTGAAACATTTAGTGATGAAGATCAAAGAACACAAACTTCAGTATCAATTGCACCTCAATATCAAGGAAATAAAAATCCTTGCAACTGGGTCAGTAAGCAACTTCATTATAAATGGAGAAAAGATTAAGATTGTCCAAGATTTGCTTTATTTGGTTCAACAATCAGCACCCACAGAAGCAGCAGTCAAGAAATCAAAGAATGAATTGCACTAGGAAAAGCTGTTGAAAAACATCTCTTGAAAGTGTTGAAAAGTTAAGATGTCACACTTGAAGAAGTGTGCCTGACTCGTGCCATGGTATTTTCAGTTGCATCATATGATTGTGAAAGCTGGAATTTGAATAAGAGAGATAGAATTGATGCTTTTGAATTATAGTGCTATAGATGAATATGGAATACACCATGGACTGCCAAAAAAAACCAATGGATCCATCCTAGAAGAAGTGCAAACCAAGTGCTCCTTGGAAGCAAGGATGGGTAGACTGCATCTGATGTATTTTTAACATGTTGGAGGGACCAATCCCTGGAGAAGGACATCATGTTTGGGAGAGTCGAGGGTCAATGAAAAAAAGGAAGACCCTCAACTAGATGGATTGACACAGTAGCTGCAACAATGGGCTTAAACATAAAAAAGATCATGCGCCTGGCACAGAATTGGTGAGTGTTTTCGTCTGTTGCATATATGGTTGCTATGAGTCAGACACGACTCTGTGGGCACCTAACACCACCACCAACATTGTTATTCCCAAATCCCTTCACAGTCCAATGCTTCCACTCAACATCTACTCTCCTGTCTCTCACTTCTATTATCTCACTTATTGCATTGTCATTCTCTCCAAACTAGTGATTTCTGTCAAAGTTTTTATCTGTATTCATGGATCCAGCTGCTTTCCAGTTACTCAGGCTAAAAGCTATATAGTCCTTTCCTTTTTCTTCTGAAACTTATTTTTAAAGATCCATAGGAAAACAATATAACATACACCTATGGCAGGCAGATTATATGCATTATTTCCTTTCATCTATACACTGATCTTGGGACACAATTGCTAATTTCACCAGTTTTATAGTTAAATCAAAGTGAATTTCAAAAAGGTTATTGTGTCCTAAGACTACAAATCAGTATGTGCTGATGAGAGGATTCAAACCAAAGATTGTCTGGCTTCAAGGACATGCTGCCTTTCTGAGGCCATCTGCAAAAAGCTAAGCCTGCCATATGATTGTTATTTCAAATAATCCTCATCTTTAAAAAATTTTGCACTAAGGATTTGGACGTCAAGCACAACACCTCACAGATGGTAGATTTCCAAACTTTGATATCAATAGCAAGGCCAGGCATTATCCCTCACAAAACAGATGAGAAAAATATTGTACTAAATGCTTTGGACTTTGAGTTGACTGTTTCATGCAATTGGACTTCACTGTGAAAGGCACACTGGCTTTCTAAGTGGGCTGGAGGTTTCATAAGCAGGACTGCTTCATTGATAGATGCACAGTAATTCTCCCCTGGCTTACTTGAGAGAATATTTCAGATTTTTAGTCTGTCTTTTCTATTCCCTTTCAATTCTCATCTCTTTTGTTTCTTAAACAGTTCTCTTATCATAAAATCAGAATTTTTAAGTAATGGAACATTTTTAAAATATAGTTTAAAAAAGAAAAGAAAGAAAATAATCATCCTCAAACCCAGCACGCAGAATAGTCTTATATGAATGTAAATTCATATTTCTTTCCAGCCTATATATATATATAATATCATATATGTACATACACATATATGCTCTTATATGTACATATGTATCTGGGTGGCATATGTGTGCATGTACATGCATACATATATCTGGTCTTATATTCAACTTTGTTTTCCCCATTTAATTTGTGTTTCTTAAAATCATTAAGCAATCTTTATAAGTATGTTTCTAATTGCCAAATAATCATTTATCATAATTTTATTAGCTGTTCATTCAACCCTTTATTCAACAAATGCTTATGAGTATCAACTTTGTATTATTAGAGCTCAGGGTATAACTGTAAACAAGGCTCCCTAGCCCATCCTCAGCTAATATTCCAGAAGGGAAACAATGTACCATTTTGCTTGATAACCACTTATTTGTTAAACTTTACTGGACTATTTCAACCCTGATTACTGTGTGTTCTGTTTTACAATTAAAAACCAGAGTAAAATGTAGCCTGGCAGTATCTTGACAGACACCTAAGGACCAAGATGGGAACTGCAGGTGACCAGCACAGAGGATGAATTCCCTGCTTTCTAGGGACAAGTGTAAGATTCTACAGACTGAAAGGCAGCTCTGACGAGAAGAACTTCTCCAAAACACACAAATATTCCCTATAAGGGGGTGTCTGTTTTAATCACCAGACACGTAATTTACTCAAAACCACTGGTTACTAAAGAGCATCCCCTCCTTCTCAGCATCCCCTAAAGCTCCAGTTCTAGAAGAATCAGAGGAGGCCCAATGGACTGAGAAGGAGAAATAAAATTTATAGGTGCAGAATTAAGAAGCACTCTGACCTCATGTCCCCTGTTATACTGCAAGTTATTCATTCTAATCAAGCCTGAATGTAGAGGATGTATGGCAGACAAATTTTGACATAAATTGGGGAGATGTGATAATTATGGGATGAATACTTTCGTGAACAGAGACTTTTGTGACTACATTTACCAGAGGATTCCTCAGAACCTAAAAATAGATAATACCAGAAGTAAAAGTAAGGGGAAATTGTTTTATTATATCCCTTGAGCCCCATTTACATAGGTAAGACACGAATTCAGGCAGCTCTGAGATCTCTGAAGGAATGAGAGAATGATGTAGGAGTGGCCTTTTGGATGAAGGGATATTGAGAAGACACTTAGCATGGAGAGGTGGCCCAGAAAATGTGTAGAGTTAGCACATTCTAGGCAGAGGGAGAAGCCAAAGTCCTGAGATGGGAACAGGTGTGGCACATTTGAGACATGCAAGGTCATTGAAGCTGGAACACAGCAATGCTATTAGAAGGTAATGCAGGGGCATTCCATAGTGGGATCACTAAATTGATACACATTTAAAAACAAACAGTGATGAAAATTCTCTTTTGGATTTTAAATCATCTATCTTTTCTTGGACATTGGTTACAGACTTTACTACAGGATGCATCATGATAGATCTTTGTGCTATAGTCTTTGAATGTGGCCACATTTTATTTAGATAATACTTACACTGGAATAGATTTATTGCCTATAAATAAAAAAATATGTTTTTCCTTCCATTTTCTTGAAAACAATTGTCCTCTTTGTCTTTCCCGCTGACACGTGATAGAGGCATGAATTTTAAGAAGTTTCAAACTTTGAAATGATTAGAGGCAAAAGTAGGGGACACATTTCATCACACAGGCATAGGCAAGTACTTCCTTAACAAAACTTCAGAAGCCCAGGAAATAGCACCCACAATCAGTAAGCGGGATTATATAAAATTAAAAAGCCTTTGCACAGAAAAGGAAACAATTAATAGAAGAGGAGATCACAGAGTGGGGGAACATCTTTGTTACCTCTACATCTGACAGAGGATTAGTATCTAGCATATACAAAGAATTCAAAAAATTAAACACCAAAGTAACAATCCAACAAATAAGTGGGCGATGAAACTGAACAGTTTTCAAAAGAAAAAATACAAATGGCCAATAAACACATGAAAAAAAATTTCAATATCCTTAGCCATCAGGGAAATGCAAACCAAAACTAAACTGAGATTCTGCCTCACCACAGCCAGAATGGCTGATATCAACAAAATAAAAAATAACAAATGCTAGCAAGAGGTTAAGGGGAAAAAGAACCCCTTTACACTGCTGGTGGGATTATAAATTAGCACAGCTATTATGGAAATTAGTATGTTGGTGCCTCAGAAAATGTAAAATTGAACACCATAGACCCAGCTATACCACTCATAGTTATATACCCAAAGGAAGATAAGTCATCATACCACAGGGACACCTGTAACTTCTATGTTTATTACAGCACTTTTCACAGTTTCAAGGAAATGGAATCAGCCCCACTATCCATCAACAGATGATTGGGATTTTTAAAATGTGGTATATATACACAATAGAATATTATTCAGAATTTTAAAAGAATGAAATTATGTCATTTGTAGTCAAGTGGATGAAAATGGAAATCATCATTTTAGGTGAAGTAACCCAGACACAAAAAAAGAGAAAAGCCATATGTTTTCACTCATATGCAGGAGCTAGATCTACATTAAAGCAGTATATATGTACATATATATATATAATATATATATATATATATATACACACACATATGTATAAATTTTGTGTATATAAGATTGGAAAATACAAGGGGACCCATCAGGAGTGGAGAGGGGTGTGACAATAGAAAAGGAAGACTGAAATTGGGAGAAGGAGGGCCAGTAAAGAGGGAGAAAACAAGCACAAAATATAGCATGCAATTTTATGAAAATTCCATAACAAATCTCACTATACTGTGTGTAAGTAGAAAAAAAAACTGTGCATCATAAATATGTCAATTATTGTTACATGTTAATAAAAAATTGTAAAATGTTTAAGGATATGAAAATGTTAACCCTGATATGATAATTGTGCATGGTATATATGAACTGAATTATCACTTTATATTCATAAATATATACAACTAAAATGCTAACTAAAAAGTCTAAAAATAAAATAAAAGCAATTTCAAAACCTTTCCTTCTTAACTATATTACTCATAGACAACATCACGAGTCTAATTATTAGTAACTGTTTTTGGCCTTTTTGTTGGAAAGGTGAAATAAATTGGCAAGGTAGAAAATGAGTATCCAAACATAATGTTTAGATAATATTAAGTTATCCAAAATGACTAATATTATTTGTTTTTATTATGATAGTACCACATTTCTTTTTATTTTCTAACTTTTCTTATACAACAAAATCTATTGATTTTCATATACTTATATCAATTCACTTATAATGATTTTTAATTAATTATTTGGAATGTCTTTGAAGTCATTTAATAAACAAAAAGCATATTTAGGATCAGTCTTTATTTTATTTCTTAGTTTATCAACTAGCCTAGCCAAAAACTATTATGTTCCATTGCATCTTCCTGATGATTATTTAATATTAATTTCAAATTTACCATGGGACACCTAGAAGATAGTAAACAGTAGACAAAGCAAGGAGAATTCAAATATGAAAATAGACTTAATCCAAGTCTTTATGGATTTTATATATTAGTGGCAGACAGACAGAAAATAATCACATATTCAAACAAATATACTTAACAGATAATGAATTGTAAAAATTATTATTAAAGAAACAAGGTTGTGAAGGAAATAGAGGCTGAGATGCTAGAGGCTGGACAACAAAGCCTTTATAAGATAGCATTTGAGGCAGGACCTACACTAAAAGATGTGGACAGACATTAAAAACAAGAGTATAAGTGGGGAAAATATCTCAGCCAAACATCATATACCAAAGGCACACAGGACTCTGAAAGATATGTGAAACCAATGTATCTGTTGCATGTTCATAAAAGTAAACATGTTTTTATTATTATTCATATAACAGGTCCATCCCCAAATGTATATACCACAGTAAAACATATATTCAAAAGTGAGAAATGGATAATAAGTAATGTAACTAAAATATTTACCAATATAGAGGCAATTGCCAGAAGAAAGGGAATTGATCTTGGAGACAGAAATCAAGGATGTGGATGAGGGGCAAGATATTTTATCTGTTCCATTATAATTCTTATATGAGGTGTGATCAAAGCATACAGTGAATGTTTAAATAAAAGAATTATTATAGTAAAATACACATCACCATAATCCCCTTCAAAATACTCTCCCTGGCCTCAAGTACACACATCCCACTGTTCTTCCCACTTTCTGAAGCAGTTCTGGAATTCCTCTTCCTTGGGTGTCTTTGGTTGGACTGGGGTTTAGCTCAGTTGGTAGAGTGCCACTATGCACTCTCTCCAAGGACCTGGGTTTCATCCTCAACACCGCAAAAAATGGGAGAAGGACATGACAATCCACTCCTGAAGCAATCCCAATACATTTAGCCATTGAAAACACTATGAGGATCGCTGAGTGGGACCTGACTCAATGGCACCTAACAACAACAACAGCAATTTAACAAAAGACATTCATGAAAGAGGACTTTCAGAACCGTTTCAGAAAGAATGATGGGATAAATGTCTTCAAAGCCAGAAGGAATATTTAAAGGGGGATTAATAGCAACATGTCCTCTATTCTAGCACATTTTAAAAATAAATTTAAACATTCATTATACCTTATGATCACCTCATTGTAACTACTGACTTTTAAATTTATATATATAATATATACATATATAATATATATACATATATACACATATATATGTGTATACATAAATATGTACATATACACATATATATGTGCATATATGTATATATATTATATATAATTTTAAAAGTCAATAGTTACAATATGTATATATTATGTATATACATATATATGTATATTATATATATATGTGTGTGTATATGTAATATATATATATATATATATATATATATATATATATAATATGTATAAGGCATACATATAACTTAGATCAGGGGTCTCTGACACCAGGCCATGGACCAATACCATTTATATTTACATCTGTACTAACAGCTTCTCCCCATCACTCACTTTCCCACCTGAGCTCTGCCTCCAGTCAGATCGGCCTCCCCTGAACTCTGGTCATTGGAAAAATTGTCTTCCACAAAACTGGTCCCTGGTGCCCAACAGGTTGGAGACCATTGACTTAGATTATACTTTAAAGCAAAGTTGAGATGGAGAGACACAGACTTGTTTAGAGGTTCCTGCAAAATATGATGGCCTAATTAGCAGAAGGGCTGAGATTTAGCTCAGTTGGTAAAGCGCTGCACTGCAGTCTCTGAGGTCCCAAGTTCAATTCCCAGCACCGCAAAAATGGGAGAAGGGCCTGGCAATCCACTCCCAAGGCAATCTCGAAACAGTCAGCCATTGAAAACCCTATGAGGGTTGCAATGAATCGGGTACCGACTCGATGGCACCTAACAACAACAACAACAATTAGCAGAGAGCCTATCAGTGAGGAAAACGTAGAGATGGCCAAAAATCAATTAAAAAACTAACAACTGCCATGAAGACGAGGCAGCCAGGAGTCACCCATGCAGTAACAGCTACTGAGACAGAAGAGTGAGGCTGGCAGAGCACAATGCCGGTAACCTCTCAAGGCCACAATGAGAGTCAGATTTTACTTGATGCATATTTGGAAGCAACTGACCATGGACAGCAGAATGTAATATAAATTCTCAAGGCAACCATTCTTATTCTTTTTTTAGAAAAGAAATTATAGGATGACAAGTGTTAAATAAGAGAGACCAATTTGAAAGCTGTCCTAACAGTCCAGGTGCAAGATCATAGTGGCTGGACTAAGGAAGCAACACGTGATGGGTAGACTAAGAACATGGAGAAAAGTCAACACATGGAGATTTATTTTGGACTCCAACCCAATCTAGAGGGCAACCACCCAAATTTGCATAATATTGCAACATGAGGGAACAAGGTCACAGAATGATTAAGGATGACTCCAGAGGTTCTGGCTTGAGTACCCAGACAAGGAAGATAAGCGTTTGTAATTTAGATATAAAAGTCAGATCCTAGACATGAAACAGATTTTAGGGGTAGAGAGCAAAATTTTCTGATGAGAATTTACTAGGTTTGATGTATCTGTGAGACATCCAAGTGGAGAAATCAAGTAGATAATTGGAGTGTGGAACTTATGGGAGGAATTTAAGCTAGACACGTATATCTGGAAGCTGCCAATGAAAGATACATTTTCAATCCATGGAAATAAATGATGTTATCCAGAGAGAGAACAGGAGAACAGAAGAGGGCCTAAACCCAAACCCACAGGACCCCAACATTCAGATTTAGAGAAGGAACCAACAATGGAGGCTGAGGGAGAAGTGAAGTTAACAGAAGAGTAGGAGTTTGTAAACTTGGATTTTTTTCCCCACAAACTAGCATTAACTCAGCCTGAGGTTTAGCTCAGTTGGGAGAGTGCTGCTCTGCACTGAGGAAGCCGAGTTCCATCCCCAGCACCGCAAAACAGGGAAAGGATGAGGCAATCCATTCTCAAAAACAATCCTGAAACAATCAGCCACTAGAAACCCTATGAGCATCACTATGAGTGGGAAAGACTCAACAGAACCTAACAGCAGCAAGCATTAACTCTTTCTAGAAGGAGCTTTGAAAAAAGACAAGAAGCTGTCCTTCCATTGACTTTGAGGAAGGTATTGTCCCTTCTCACCCCTTGCTGATGATTAAAAATTTAGTAGTGCAGTCCAAGATGATGAAACATATGTGCCCAGGCTGTTGTTAAATTCAATAGCAAAAACAGAGCAAAGTAACATTTCTGTGCCTTCATGAATCAGAATTCTTAGAAGCCATCACAACAGGACTTTCTTTGGTTGCAAATGAGAAAATTGTACACATTCCACATTGTTGGGTCAGGGGGGTGGATTTAAATTTATTAACTAACTTTACTTGACCTATTTTGTTGTTGTTATTGTTAGGTGCTGTCGAGTCGGTATCCAACTCATAGCGACCCTCATAGGGTTTTCAATGGCTGTTTCGGGATTGCCTTTGGAGTGGATTGCCAGGTCCTGCTCCCATTTTTGCGGTGCTGGGAACTGAACTCAGGACCTCAGAGACTGCAGTGCAGTGCTCTACCAACTGAGCTAAATCCCAGCCCCTTACTTGACCTATAGTATTTCTTAAATAACAGAAAACAAACGGTGGCTTCCAACTCGCCACCCACCCTTGCACTTAATTGAGTTAGTGCGTATTCAGTCATGCCCCTAGTTGCTAAAGGCTTAGTCACTCAGTAACCTCTCAGAGCTGTTCACCATGGTGATGAGCCCTGTCCACTTATCTCATGTGATTCCAGCCCAGTTGTGTGCTGTAAGTGGAACTGAATGAGACCACGGAGAAAGCCGCACAGCTGCAATTTGGGGAAGCACTCGGCACTGCCAGATCTCACTGGTGACCTCACAATCGACAGAGATGTTGCCAACCTCCTACATACCTCCAGGGAGTAGATGCAAATTCATTTTACCATGGAAACAAGATTAGTGGAGCAAACTACTCAAGGACCATAGCATTGGTAGTTAAGAATCATGGAAAATCTGCTGCAGCTTATTTTCAGGATTCAACTGAAGATCAAATGAATACAAAAATTAATTTACTCAATGATATTTATTGACTACATACTGTGCAACAGTTAATATGATAGATGCAGGAAATATAGCAGTGTACAGAACAAGTAACCACCTTAACAGAATGCAACAATCTTAAGTATTTTCACAATAAGGATTTTAAGTGTTAAGTCCTCTTTCCCATTTGCAACATATCAGCAAAATGTGATGGTGACTGTTTTTGTTTTCCATTGGGGATTCTTGGATAATTCTCCCCACCCCTATCCTGAATGGAATTAAGAAATATCCAAGATATTACATTGGTATTTTCTCCCATAAAAGGAGCAATAAACCATGTACCAACATAGTTCACTTTTGCATGGCTTGTTTCTTAACCATAAGATCACCAAATACAAATAAATATATGATGAGGGAGAACTTAAAGGACATATGTGACATTTTTTCCTCCCAAACACTCTTTTCTTTTATATGTGTCACTTCAGAAAGCAAAATGAAAAAAAAAATGAACAAATACAAAGGCGCTGATGCACTCATGCTGATGTGTTAGAGGCCACCTTAGGAGATCATACACTAAAGAGCTAAAATAATACAAGATAAACCCTGAAACCTAAAATACTCTGCATATACCAGTCCATTTCAAGAATATTTTATCTATCCATCACATTTTAAGAAAGGCATTTATAAACAAAAGAAAATCAAAATAAGAAAGTAGGAGTCAGATTGTGTTCCAGTTTACATCTAGAGAAGGAATAGTTCATCAACATTACTGATGAATATGTAAAATTCTATTTACACATTTCAATCACCAGTAAAGAAATCATTGCTCAGAGGCAATCCAGGCCTGTGCTGGAGAGCAGTAACTACAGGAAAGATTTTTTTTAAATATCTAGCATTCTTCCCAGGTACCACTTTATAACATGAGTTCTGATTCCACATATAGAGTCTTTATACACCTCAAATATATGACAAATAGTCTCATAGCCCAGTTACTATAACTATTTCTTATCTGATGTAGGTTCTTTGCCTTTCATTCCTATCAGTTTACTTGGATGTTCTCTAGTTTATAAATATCCTACTTAGAATCTATCATACTACAGAGACACCTACACTTCTATGTTTATTGCAGCACTCTTCACAATTGCAAGGATATGGAATCAGCCCAGACATCCATCAATATATGAATGGCTTAAAAATGTGGTATATATAGACGATGGAATATTATTCAGCCATAAAGAAGAAAGAATTTATGGCATGTGCTGGAAAATGGATGGATCTGAAAATAATTTTAAGCAAAATAACCCTGGCTCAGAATAAAAGTACTGCATGTTTTCACTCATATGCTGAAGCTAGATCTGGCTTGTTGTTGTTGTTGTCGTTAGATGCTATCAAGTCAGGTCTGACTCGTACTTTAAAGGGAGAAAAAAATCTATCTGTCTGTCTATCTATCTATCTATCATCTATCTATCAATCTACCTACGTACCTACCTACCTACCTACCATCTAATTGTATGTATCTAAGATTGGAAAATCCAAGGGGACTTATCTGGAGAGGGAAGGGGATTGGTGGAAGGGGAAGAGAGAGGGTATTAGTGGGGGGAGTAACATAGGGAGTAAAACTGGGAAAGAACAAGTGCAAAGTACCTGAAGCAATTGTATGAAAATCTAATAATGAATCTCATCACACTGTATGCAAACAAGATTAATTTAATAAAATAAAAAAGTCCTCCTTAGGTTTCAGTTCTTTTGATTAAAGCACAATGAATACTAAATGAAACATATCTTCAGCATGCAAGATTATTTGAAATAAGAGACTACGAGAAAAGGAACACTTTAACAGGTGCTGTGGCTCACACCTGTACTCCCAGCAATTTGGGATGTGGAGCCAGGAAGATCATGAGTTTGAGGCGAGAAGTAGCCTGCACAATTTAGTGAGACCCTATCTCAAAACAAAAAATAAAGAAGTTAATAGGGATGTGGTTCAAGGGTGGAGCATTGCCCAGCATGCCCAAGGCCCTGCATGCAACTTCTAGTACTGCAAAAAATGAAAAAAAGAAAGAAAGGAAGGAAGGAAGGAAGGAAGGAAGGAAGGGAGGGCAGGAGGGAGGAAAGTAACACTGTACGAACATTGTGTAGCCTGGCCTAGGTAACAAGATTGAAAGTGTTTTCAGTTATTTTTATCATTATTAGGAAATACTTTACTCCTTCAAAAATATACAGGACAATAGAGTTCTGAGTTATCCATCCCTAATATTTAGTAAATATTAATATTTATTTCCCCCAAATGTCTATCAGCTTGTGCTATGGAGGCTTACATGTTGCTGTGATGCTGAAAGCAATGCTACTAGTATTTCAGATACCACCAGGGCCACCCATGGCAGACAGGTTTTAGCTGAGCTTCCAGACTAAGATGGACTAGGGAGAAGGACCTAGCAGCCCACTCCCAAAACAATTAGCCATTGAAAACTATATGAATGGTAGAAACACTGTCAAATACAGTGCTAGAAAATGAGCCACCCAGACTGGAAGCCATTCAAGAAATGCCTAGGGAAGAGGTACCTCCTCAAAGTAGAGTTGACCTTACTGATGGGAATGGAGTAAAGCACCCAGGCCATCCTTTGCTGATGTGCCACGACTCAAAATGAGAAGAAACATAGTGGTTGCAACAATGGGCTCAAACATAAAGAGATTATGTGCATAGCACAGTGTTGGATAGTGTTTTTTTCTGTTGTGCATGGGATTGCTGTGAGTTTGATCTGACTCAACAGCACCTAACAACAAACACAATATTTATTTACTTTTTGCAGATTTTTAAAAATATAACAATTTATTGATTGAGTTGAAGTGACCCATGTACCTGTTCCAAAAACCAATTCCTTTTCCTTAGTGCTCAAAAGTGACTGCTATAGCCAAGATGGTGCAGACATTTTACACTTCTTGTTTTTATTTTCACTGCATATGTTTTACCATTACAAATGTTGCAATGAACATGTTTGAACTTATTTGAGAAAGGGTTCACGCTGGTTACTGTATTGAAGATAAGAGTCTAGGAAAGAAAAGACTGTTTCAATAATTGAGATAAGAAGTTACCAGTGTCTCAGGCCAGGGTGGTATTGACAGCAATGGAATTCAGATTCAAGATAAATTGTGATGGTAGAACAAAAATATAAATATACTGATGTTTCGATGGGTAGTTTGAAAAAAAGGAAGAATTCACAGTATGAGGATTATAGTATGACTTTGGCCCATATCAGATGAAAGTAAACAGTTAATGGGCAATGATGTGGAGAACAATTTGGGAAGAACAGGATTGGAGGGTGAAGTGGGAAGAGATCAGTTCAGCGTGGAATGTAAGTTTCAGATACCTACTCCACTTCCACCTGCAGCTGGAGCCCTGTGGCATCCGATCCCGTCAGATCTCGGAAGCTAAGCAGGGTCAGGCCTGGTTAGTACATGGATGGGAGACCGCCTGGGAACACCAGAAGCTGTAGGCTTGGGAGAAGGACCTGGCAACCCCTCCCAAAAATCAATCTGCCATTGAAAACCTTATGAACAGCAGAGAAGCACTGACAATAGTGTTTCCCCTGTTGTACAGAGGGTTGCTATGAGTCGGATTCCGACTCGATGGCACCTAACAACAACAACAACTCCACTTCCAGTTAGCCATCAGGGAGGTAGCTGGATGGATAAGCCTAAGAGAGGCATACAGTTGCCATGAGGCCAGGAGACTGCAAAAGATCACCAAGTGAGTATAGATAAAGAAAGGAAGGCCTAAGACTCAGATGAGGACACACCAGCATAAAGGGGATGCAGAGAAGAGTAACAATCCGTCAGAGAGGTGTAGTGTCAAGGATGGTAAGAGACAAAATCATCTTTCAAGAGGGAAGGCATGATCACTATTTCCAGTGCTGCTGATGGTGAGGTAAGGTGAAGACTGCAGATCAGTACCCCACCTGAATGCTTTTTCACCATCAACTCCACAACTTCTATCCTTCGCAATGCATCTTCTGCAATAACTATTCTGAAATAGAGACACTTACTTGTTTACAATTCATAGGAAAGATTATGTACAACTACAAGGTATGATAAAAAAGGTTAATGTTTAAATTTTAAAAAGTATTGCAGTAAACACACTTTACCATTAATCCCCCTCAAAATACTCCCTGTGGTGTCAAACATGCTTATCCCATCATTCCTGCCACTTTCTGAAGCAGTTCTGGAGGTCTGCTTTCATGAGTATTTTAGTTTCACCTTCCATCATGACAACATTCCAAGTCACACATCACTTTTGGTATGGAGATTTCTGTCAAATAAAAACGTCATGGTGCATCCTCATCCACCTTATTTACCAGATATGGCATTGTGCAACTTCTAGGTCTGCTCCAAAGTTAAAATTACCATGAAAGGTAAGCATTTTGAGTTGATTCAGGACATTGAGGCTGGCAAAACAGCACAACTAAAGACACTTGCAGATGACAATTTCTAATACTGCTACAGAAAGTGGCAACAATGATGGGATACGTGTGTTTGAAGCCAGGGGCAGTATATTGAGGGGGATCGATGGCAGTGTGCTTTTTAATGTAATGCTTTTTCTTTTTAAGCTTAAATATTCACCATATCTTTTTCTTCTTGGCCATACTCTGGGGTTGAACCCAGGACCTCACAAATGCTTTTTGCAAGCACTCTACCACTGAGCTGCACTCCTAGCCCCCTTTTTTATTTTTTATCTGGAGACAAGGTCTCGCTAAATTACACAGGATACATCTGGCCTTGAACTTGCAATCCTCCTCTTTCCATCTCCAGAGTTGCTAAGACTGCAGGCGTATACCACTGGGCCTGGTCTCACCATATCTTTTGATCACATCCCATATTATTCAATTCCTTATTTCATTAGTGGCAAATGCAATTTGAATTTCAATGGAACACATGTTCAAAGCATCCAATCTCAAAATTCATCACACATACATATGGACTTTTACAGCTTATTAAAATGGATATACTTTTTGTGGTTTGAAAGGAAAATGAAATACTAGCAAAAATATAATACCCCAAAACAGTCCATCAAGAAGAGAAAAGTAACTGAAGTGTGATTCACGTGAAATAGGTAATGCTTGCTTGTCACCTCTGAATTGTATATTAATTATAATAAATATTAAGCTATTTCTTACATCCAAAGTTCTATTTAAACTAATCACAGATTGCTTTCTTTTATCCTCTTAAGTTTTGTATTATTATAGGCAGCCAAGATGTTAAAATATTTTTGTATATTGATTCCATTATTCAATGAATTACAAATCACCTACAGATTATTTTTAACATTTTCAAGCTGACATAGAATCATATTAATGGTCTTATCTGAGAATAATAAAAATTATTGGACAGTATTATGATGCTTCTAAGACTTGTAATGAAAAGAGAAAACATTATTCAAAATGGATTGAGAAAACATTTCGCATAAATATGATTATATCACATTCATTTTGTAAAGAGACAGTCACTAAGACTCTCCCAGCCAAGTAAGTAAACACCTGACAAAGGAAGAAAACAAGTAGAAAAATAGGGCTGGAAACATGCTCCTATAGTAAATAAAAAGTGTAAACTCCAACAATCAAGCACAGTTATATTGTGTCAAGCAGGAGTAAAAACAAAAGCATATAAAATATACATAATTATCCAAAGTTGATAAAAAAATAAAGTGAACCTAGCATCTGTCTTCAAACTTCACTGGTGGCCTCATAAATGAATGCCCTCTGGGAAAACCTTATAGAATCATATTTATTCCTTTTAACTCCATAATACCAGGTGTGGTAATTTATTCACTGGATAAACTAGAATAAGACCCTGTTGCTTTGTTTTATTATAATCAACAATATAAAAGCATTAAGGAAAAATATATAGTTGTAATTTGGTTATAATTTTAGACTAGAAAAAAAATCATAAAGAACCATCACAAAACAACAACTATACAGTATAATGTACATTTTTCAAAATTATAAATAAATGAAAGCCATCTCAAAATCCACCACTAAGGAAATATTGTTGTTGTTAGGTGCCGCCGAGTCGAGTCTGACTCATAGCGACGCTATGCACAGCAGATGGAAACACTTCCCAATTCTGTGCCAGGCAAACGATCTTATTTATGTTTAAGCCCATTGTTGCAGACACTGTGTCATTACATCTGGTGGAGGGTCTTCCTCTTTTGCGTTGACCTGCCACTCTCCCAAACATGATGTCCTTCTCCAGGGATTGATCTCTCCTGACTACATGTCCGAACTATGTAAGACTCAGTTTGGCCATTTTTACTTCCAAGGAGCACTCTGGTTGTAGTTCCTCTAGGACAGATTTGTTA
>VMDO01011662.1:55867-65926 GCA_007922755.1 Pedetes capensis
GCACCACAATTCAAAAGCATCAATTCTTTTTCTGTCTCTCTTGTTCAATGTCCAGCTTTCACAACCATATGATGCCACTGAAAATACCATGGCATGAGTCAGACACACCTTCGTCTTCAATGTGACATCTTTGCTTTTCAATACTCTAAAGAGATCTTTTGCCACAGCTTTTCCTAGAGCAATGCATCTTTTGATTTCTCGACTGCTGCTTCCACGGGTATTGTTTATAGAGCCAAGCAAAGCAAAATCTTGGACAACCTCAATCTTTTCTCCATTTATTGTGAAGTTTCCCGCTGACCCAGTGGTAAGATTTTTTGTTTTGTTGATGTTTAGTCATAACCCATATTAAAGGCTATGATCTTTGATCTTCATCAGTAAATGTTTTAAATCGTCTTCACTTTCAGCAAGCAGAGTGGTGTCATCTGCATAACGCAGGTTGTTAATGAGTCTTCCTCCAATCTTGATGCCACGTTCTTCCTCATAAAGTCCAGCTTCTCGGATTATTTGCTCAGCGTATAAATTGAACAGATAGGCTGAAAGTATACAGCCCTGACACACACCTTTCTCAACTTTAAACCACTCAGTGTTTCCTTGTTCTATTCGAACAACTGCCTCCTGGTTCATGTACAGGTTTCTCATGAGCACAATTAGGTGTTCTGGTATTCCCATTTTCCGAAGTGTTATCCATAATTTGTTATGATCCACAAATGCCTTTGCATAGTCAATAAAACATAGGCATCTTTCTGATAGTCTCTACTTTCAGGTAATATCCACCTGACATCAGCAATAATGTGCCTGGTTCCCCGCCCTCTTCTGAATCCTGCTTGATTTTCCGGTAACTCCCTGTCTATATACTGCTGCAGTTGTTTCTGAATGATCTTTAGTAGAATTTTGCTTGTGTGTGATATTAATGATATTGTCCTAAAGTTTGCACATTCAGTTGGATCTCCTTTTCTGGGAATAGGCACAAATATGGTTCTCTTCCAGTCAGTTGGCCAAGTAGCTGTTTTCCAAATCTTTTGGCATAAACGTGTTAACACCTCCAGTGCTGCATCCATTTGTTGAAACATCTCTATTGGTATCCCATCAATTCCTGGAGCCTTGTGTTTCACCAGTTCTTTCAAGGCAGTTTCCACTTCATCCTTCAACACCATTGGTTCCTCTTCATATGCAACCTCTTGAAGTGGTTGGTCATCTATCAATTCTTTCTTGTATAATGACTCTGTGTATTCTTCCCATCTTCTTTTGATGTTTCCTGCATCATTTAACATTTTCCCTGTAGAATCTTTCACTATTGCCACTCGAGGCTTGAATTTTTTCTTCACTTCCTTAAGCTTGAGAAACACAGAATGTGTTCTTCCCTTTTGGTTTTCTGCCTCCAGCTCCTTGCACATGTCATTATAATATTCATTTTTGTCTTCTCAAGCTGCCTTCTGAAATCTTCTGTTTAGTTCCTTAACTTCATTATGTCTTCCTTTTACTTTAGCTGCTTGACGTTCAAGGGCAAGTTCTACTGTCTCTTTTGACATGTAATTTGGTCTTTTCTTTTTTTCTTGTCTTTTTAATAACTTTTGTCTTCCTTCTTGAAGGATATCTTTTATGTCATGCCACAACTTTTCTGGTCTCCTATCATTTGTGTCTAATGCATTAAACCTATTTTTGAGGTGGTCTCTGAACTCAGGTGGGATATACTCAATGTCATACCGTGGCTCTCATATACTTGTTCTAATTTTCTTCAGCTTCAGTTTGAACTTGCACATGAGAAGTTGATGATCTGATCCACAGTCAGCACCTGGTCTTGTTTTGACATTTTGTACAGAGCTTTTCCATCGTCTCTTTCCACATATGTAGTTAATTTGATTCCTGTATGTTCCATCTGGTGAAGTCCTTGTGTATAGTCTCCGTTTATGATGATGAAAAATGTATTTGTATTGAAAAGGTCAATGGTCCCACAAAATTCTATCATGCAATCTCCAGCTTCATTTCTGTCACAAAGACCATATTTTCCAACTACTGAGTCTTCTTCTGTTTCCCCCACACGTCTGTCAGTTTGCCACACTGTGGGGGCTTGTGTGTTGCAATGAGGCTGAGAGCTCTGCCACTGTAACCTTAGATATGAGCAAGGTTACCCATGGTGGACAGGTTTTCAGCTGAGCTTCCAGACTAAGACAGACTACGAAGTAGGACCTGGCGAGCCACTCCCGAAACAACTAGCCATTGAAAACCCTATGAATAGCAAAGAAACACTGTCAGATATAGTGCCAGAAAATGAGCCCCCCAGGTTGGAAGGCACTCAAAAGACTACTGGGGAAGAGTTGTCTCCTCCAAGTAGAGTCTACCATGATGACAGAAATGGAGTAAAGCCCCAGGGTGCTCAACTTGCTGACGTGGCATGACTACAAATGAGGAGAAACAACTGTAAACATCCATTAATAATTGGAACATGGAATGTATGTAGTATGAATCTAGGAAAATTAGAAATTGTTAAAAGAAAAATGGAGCGCATAAACATTGACATTCTAGGCATCAGTGAGTTAAAATGGACCGGCATAGGCCATTTTGAGTCAGACAATCATATGGTCTACTATGCAGGGAATGATAAACTCAAGAGAAATGGGGTTGCATTCATCATCAAAAAAGACATTTCAAGATGTCATGAAATACAATGTTGTCAGTGATAGAATAATATCCATACACCTACAAGGAAGGCCAGTTAATATGACTATTCTTCAAATTTATGCACCCACCACTAAGGCCACAAATGAAGAAAGGGAAGACTTCTATCAACTTCTGCAATCTGAAATTAAGGAAATTAGAAGTTACATAGTGGCTTATTCAAGAAAAACACATGTTATATAGCCTTGATGTTTGTCTTTACCAAAGTTTTTGTTAGAAAAACGTTAAATGCATGTGACATATTAAATTTGGTTAAAAATGTTAAATGCAGTATATATGTTTTGAACATTCCAAATTACTCAATAGAATCATAACAAAACAAACTGGTAGTAAAAATGGTATAGCAAAATTCTAGCTATGGTCCCAGGTTGTAAAAATAAGTGTAAGTCATTCTTTTAAGAAATTTATTACAGTAAGATGCACATGTATAACCCCAATACCTCGCAAGGCAGAGGCAGGAAGATCAGAGGTTCAAAGCCAGAGACAGTCTGTGCAATTTATTGGGACCCTGTCTTAATATAGACAAAATAAAAAGAGGCTGGGTGTGTAGATCAGTTGTAGAGCACTTGCCTAGCACATATGAGGACCTGGGTTCAATCCTCCAGTATTGAAAACACAGCAAAACAACAAAAACTTTATTACATAATTACCCTATTTTCATAATAAATATATATACACACATTTTTTATTATGCAAGCAATACAGAAACACTGTCTGTCAAAATGGTTTTGTAAAGTTTTCTGTAGTTTAAACATTTCTTTGACCACCATCCTCATTCAATCCTAGATCCTTTTACTTATCTCTAAAACTCATTATTATTTTATTATTATTATTAATTATTCTCTCATTATTACCCACTTGATCTGACTCATTCCAGGTATTTTTAAATCTTTTAAGAATATACATTTAGGTACCCATATAAAAAATAAATATTGTGAGTTTTTAACATAAATTGTAATATAATCTATCCATCATTACATAACTTGCTTTTTATTGAAACTCATTTAAAATATTAAAAGAAAGCCAGGTGCAGTGGCACATGCCTATAATCCCAGAGAGTCGGGAGGCAGAGGCAGGAGGATTGTAAATTCTAGACCAGAGGCAGTTTGAGTAATTTAGCAAGACCCCATCTCAAAAAGTAAAAAAAAAAAATGATTTGGGCTATAGCTCAGTGGTACAGTACTTGCAAAGTAAGCAAGCACAAGGCCCTGGGTTCAACCACCAGTACAAAAAAAAAATTGAAAGAATAATAGAGTTGATTACAATTTTGTAGAAGAGATCTTAATCCTTTGACTACCAATTTCAAATCAAAATATATGACAATAAGTATTTTATTTCTAGAAAATCATTATTACAATGAATAAGAATAATTAAAAGGCAGAACAAGAGTAAAATCATGTAATTAGTGATGTGCACCACTTGAATGCAAAAAAACTATCATAAAAAATGTGTAATCAGCTAAAATAAGAAAACTTGACATGTAATCACTATACTAAAAACAATCCAGTTGAAAATTCAAAACAATGATAGGTAGAAAAGACAAAGGTAGGCACAATAACAATATATTTTGTGTGTGAGGAGGTGTAAACAATTCTTACATAATAGTACACTGTACATTGTACAGATAGTCTTTGTTCTTATCTCAGTTTTACTTTTTGAACATCTAGTGCATCTTCTTGTAGTTCCTTTAACAGATACAAAATCAGGCACATTGATCATGAGTTCTGCAATGTTTGAAGGCTTGCTTCTGCCTCTCTAATTTTTACCTTACTATTCTCTTTATTGATGGCAATCATTTTCTCTGACAATGGAACTATAATTTGAAGCAATTCTGCCTAGTTTCTGTTTTATTGTATAGAGACTGTGCACTTACAACAGCTACCATCAAGAGTTGGTAAAATATATTTTTCCAACATTTTCTTGATTTTCTGTCACTTTCTGATATGTGTATTGCAATGGTAGTCAAAGGGTTGAATAACCACCAATACGCAATAGTCATATTGGGCAGTGTTATCAAATTTATTCATGTTAAAGTGTAACACTACTAAACTATTTTATGACAAACCATCATTCATAAGTAAATCTGGCAGGCTGGAAGAAATATTTATAACATAATACAATAAATGAATTTTAAAAATGAATAACTCTGAGATATAAAGTTAATATAGTAGAATTCCCAATCACATGATAGGAAATTGATATAGAGGAAATCCTAATGGTTGATGATATGAAAATAGCAACCTGATCAATAATCAAAGAAATTAAAATGGAAACAAAACCAACTACCATTTGCATTAACTTGGAAATAAAATTTAAATTTAAAGAATTAATTAGGGGTTATTGGAATAATGTACTCTGAAATAATGTTGGTGGCAGAATAATTGGTATTAGTATATGAAGAGGCATTTTTGCACAATATATTAAGTAAAGATGTGCATAGTCAATGGTTCACCAGCTTCATTGAAAAGAAATCCTTGCACAAATGCATAAAAGAATGAACAAGTAGAAATTGTTTCTCATATTTAAAAAATAATTGAAAACAACCTAAATGATCTATGGGTGTGTAGCAATTTAATGAGGTGGTTATAAAACACGTTTTTAAAAGATAATTAAAAGCAGTTTAGTGTTTACTCTGAAAATTCTCCAAGTAACCTGGGATGAAATGATACAGCTGCACCAGAATACCTAGACCTCTTTGAAGAGTTAGGGGCCACTACCCAGTATCTATCTGCACTTCAATTTCCTTTAGCCAGTATTTCTTTCTATATTTCATAAGTGTGAAACCAATTATTTTAATTACTTTTACTTCATGTATTTATTTATTTGATTCCTAGAAACGACCTAGGAATTAGCTTTATTCACCTTTTATCACAATTTAACAATTTGATTCTTCACCTCATACTTAGCACAGTAACTTAGGCTTCCAAGGTCTGTTATCTCCTCCCTCATGTTTCCTATACAGTATTTTGAAATTTTTGAAGCCTTCACAGGAAGTTGAAGGCCAGAGCAAAACAAGCAAATCAACATATCATCTATATGGGGTGTGCATTTTATAGTTACTTTAATAACTTTGCCATGGGAAGTCATTATGTTGCTTATGTGGCCTGGAGTGAGGAAGCATCAGAGTCCTTCTAAAGATCTATCCTCAAATGGCATTTTAGCACTAAAACTTTGATAAGAATTTTTGGGGAAAATAATGGTAAGAAAACTTCATTCAACTGCTCAGTCAAAGCTGGGTGCTATGGTACACACCTGTAAATCTCAGCAACTCTGGAGGCTGAGGCAGGAAGATTACCAGTTCAACCTAGAAAACTTTGCAAAACTCTGTCTCAAAAATAAAAATAAAAAGGGGTGCTAGAGATACAGTTTAGTCGTAGAGCACTTGCCTAGCATATGCAAGGCCCTGTATTCAACCCTTAGTAGTGGGGGGAAAAAAGAACAAACAAACAAACAAAAGCCTTCCTCAATTCTTGGAATGCAGGGAGTAAGTAGTTTCATAGATTTTCTCTCAGATCTGTTTAACAAATTAATGTACACACTGCACATTAGTACATTGTTAATTATGTTAACATAATTTAATATTTTAGATTCATTTAATTTCAAAAATATTTTCTAGGGGGTATTTTGGAATGTTTGCAAAATTATTTGATTAAACAAAATAATTTTTATCCCTATTTTCATCTCTATTTAATGTAACAAACACATTCATAACACTCATAATGATGCATGATGCTGTTCTAATTTTTATCTCATTGGATCTTAAGTGAAGAAACTGAGGCACTGTGGGGTTATGAAATTGTGTGAAGTTACACTGTTAATGTTTGGGGAACTTGGATTCAAGCCCACACACTCTGGCTGCTGAGCTTATGCTCTTAATTTAAGAGAGGCACCAATACCCCAAAAGTAAGCTTGCTAGGTCTGACTTTTCATTTTCAAACATTAGTAACTATGTCTTTTTTTCTCCTCAAACCTATTAATGATTTTTTTAAAAAAACAGTTTTAGTTCCATATAAGATGTGCTTCTCCTAAATGTAAATATTTTGATTTGTTTTTGACTTCAAGTTATAACATATGAAATTGCTTTTATTCTAAAAAAAATTATATATTGACAATTTCATACAATTCCATTTAACCAGAAGAAATTTTAAGGGTAAAAGAAAAGACAAAGGATATGGCAGGGAAGGCTATATTCAATTATCTGTTCCATTACCTAAGTCCTCTGGGACCTTAGACAAGTGATACAATGTTACTGGTCATTATTTTCCTCATTGTTGGTGTAGGAATATAAAGACCTGTTATCATGGCTATCTGAGAAATAGACATTTGAATTTGTAAAAAAATTCTCATTAACTATAAAGTATAAAACAAACACATCTACTACCTTAGAGAAAATGTCAAAACCCTAGTTACAAAGGTAGATAGATCCAAAGCATTTGTACAGCTAAAAATGTGATTCCTAGAAAATATAAAAACAGTCTCAGAAAACTGCAACTAAACATTCATCCATCCAGAAACTAAGAGCCAATAATCCTGGCCAGATTCTCACCAAAGGCAAAATAGATCTGAGATCATTGTACTAAGGAAAGCTTAAGTATCCTGCAATCTCATTTGAAAATTAAAACCAACGGATTTTGAATGGCATGAGCTTCTCGGCAATAACTTCATTGAACATCCCACTACACGCTGAGATATGAAGACCTTAGCTACCAAATGGACCTTGTAGACCAACACAGAGATTAATACAAACAATGGTAGAAAATAGGATCTACAAGTGACCTTTTTCTTCTGTAGGTTTCCTCTTACTTCTACACATGACCTTTTTCCTCCCCCCAGATAGGATTTAAGATAAGAAGCACAAATTAATTATATTAATTAAATGCCTAATGCTCATTATAGTTTTCTTAACAGGCTCTCAAAAATGTTAACTTTTACTGATCATGGTGTCAGATTTACTTTCTACTTGTTTGGATAGTAAACGAAAACTATGACATAAGTTGGACATGACTCAAGGGCACCTAACAACAACATAACTAAATAGGCTCAACTGTAACATTAAAAGCCTGGCTTTCACAGGTCACTGAAGACTCATAGCATTTTTAAGTGTATTCTATACTTTGGATTAATTTCCTTTAACACTCCTCATTAGTTTAAAGATACACTCGTGCCAAATTTGGGGCTGGGATTTAGCTCAGCTGGTAGAGCACCACTCTGCAGTCTCTGAGGTCCTGGGTTTGATTCCCACCACTGCAAAAATGGGAGAAGGATGTGGCAATCCACTCCCAAAGCAATCCTGAAGCAATCAGCCATTGAAAACACTATGAAGGTCGCTATGAATCAAACACGACTTGATGGCACCTAACAACAACAACAGTGCCAAATTTGGTTTATTTTTGGCCTCAGGATCTGGGCTGATGCTTGGCAGGTAAGAAAGGGAGTCTCTGTAAAACTTAGTTAGGACAAAGGCAACATTAAGAGTGAAACTAAAGCAACTTTTTCCTGTCTGACAAACATGTTTCCTGTCCATTAAATGAAATTATATACTTGAAAGCACATTGTACAACTATAAATCTCTATGGAAAGTAAACTATTCCTCTACTCTATGTTACCAAGTCCTGCTTAAGTACTTTATCTCTAAATAATTAAGATTTTCCGCATCTATCTAAAAGCCTGATATATTTCCTTTGCCATGATTATCAACAGGATCTCTAACAGAACATGAATAAAACCAGAGGACTAAACTCATACCACACACACAATACAGAGTTACAACCTTGCCTCAATACTGTTGTCTTTTCTTTTGGTATTGTGAGTTTTCTATAACTTATTAATTATTCAACATAGCCCATATGTACACTCTAACTCCATATATGGATTTAAACCCATTCAGGTTTAATTCAATAACTAATCAAAAAATACATATGAATGGTAGTTCTCACTAATTCACTATTTGCCAGAGTAAATTAATTTAGAATTGAAGACACATGTTTTACTGAATTAAACCCC
Organism: Pedetes capensis; assembly: GCA_007922755.1. Classification (NCBI taxonomy): domain Eukaryota; kingdom Metazoa; phylum Chordata; class Mammalia; order Rodentia; family Pedetidae; genus Pedetes; species Pedetes capensis. The sequence goes on from VMDO01011662.1 coordinate 64,547, forward strand.
AGAGCTCTTCCACAGACAAACTGATATTAATTATTTCAACATAAAATTGCATCTAGAAAATGTTATGCTATTTGGAGTTCAGTATGTGAGTGCCAAGAAAACAGATAAATATGTTTATTATTTTGCATACAGAAAAAGTAGAAAAACACAAAACTTCTAAATCCAATTGCATTAATGAACATATATACACCATAATATATACATATGTCATAATATGTGTGTAGATAATGATGCATGAAGGCTAGGGTTAGCTAAGTTGGTAGAATGCTTGCTCTGTGCACTCTGAGGCTCTGGGTTTGATCCCCAGCACCACAAAAATGGGAGGAGGACCTGATAGCCCACTCCCCAAACCACGCCAAAACAACCAGTGGTTGAAAACACTATGAGTAGCAGAGAAGAACTGACATAGTGCCAGGCATGGCAGTGTTGAGGAGTGTTTCATTCTGTCGTACATAGTGTTGCTATGAGTTGGACTCCACTCAAAGGTACCTAACAACAACAACAATGATGCATGAATACAGATCTGACCATTTATAAATGGATCAATATACTATGCACGATGGAACGCCAGATCTACCCTACCATTATTATAAGTAATACATTTATTATAAAACATGCTTTTGTTAGACCTCAAAAGACATAAAATTAATAAAAATATTTTTACTGTTAAAGAGAATTTTAACTATCTTAATAACTTATAAAAGTTTAAAAGGGTGCCAGTTTAAATTGTATTTTTGAAAAGCATTGTTACTTATATAATAAATAGCACCATATATTGAAAAATTGCTGTCTTATATTTTAAGCCCTTACTCAAATTTTTCTCTCCAACCTGGCAGTCTCTAACTATCACATTCTAAAGAAGAAAATAATCCTTAAATTCCTTAAGAACTAAAAGAAATTATTAGGTAATATGGTTATCAAAAAAGGAAATCATTCTGTTTTGTTATTTCCAAATTTATTGCTGGCTTTGTGACAATTAATCTTGGAAAACGTATCTATTCCAATTTCACATGTAGTAAGATGAAACAGACGGGCTGGGATTTAGCTCAGTTGGTAGAGCGCTGCGCTGCAGTTTCTGAGGTTCCAAGTTCAATTCCCAGCACCGCAAAAATGGGAGAAGGGCCTGGCACTCCAATCCCAAGGCAATCTCGAAACAGTCAGCCATTGAAAACCTTATGAGGGGTACCTCAAAAAACTAAAAATAGAACTACCATATGACCCAGCTATAACACTATTGGGAATTTACCCAAAGGGAGATGAGTCATCATACCATAGAGACACCTGCATCTCCATGTTCAATGCAGCGCTTTTCACAATAGCAAAGATATGGAATCAACCAAAGTGCCCCTCAACAGAAGAATGGATCAAAAAACTATGGTA
>VMDO01011663.1:0-58144 GCA_007922755.1 Pedetes capensis
CCAAAAAAAAAAAAAAAAAAAAAAAAAAAGTTCTGGATGGATGGTAGTGGTGGCTGTACCATGATATAAATGTAGTTAATGCTCCAGAACTACACACTTACAAATGGTTAAAATGGTAGCTTTCATATTATGTATGTTTTACTGCAATTTTAAAAAGTCAAAACAAAATAACCCAGAAATATCTGAGAAACTGTCATAGCCACACAGAACATAAAGAGCCATGTCCACCAGCTGGGCACAGTGCCATATGCCTGTAATCCCAGAGACTCAAGAGGTGGAGACAGGTGTATCATGAGTTCAAAGCCAGAGGCAGACTGTATAATTTAGCAAGACTCTGACTCAAAATAAAACAAATAATAAAAAATGGGTTAGGAGTGCAGCCCCATGGTAGAATACTTGCAGAGTATGTGTGAGGCCCTAGGTTCAACTCCTAAGTGCCGGGGCTGGGGGAGGCATGGGATCCTGGGGTAGGAAAGACACCAGGGAGACAATTGGGAGTGTGGCTCAGTGGCAGAGTGCTTGCCTAGCATGTGCAAGGACATGGATTCAAACCCCAGCACTGCAAAAGAATAAAGACACTAGGTAAAACTTAAGGAAATCTAAATAAACTATACGCTTTTATAAATCATATATCAATACTGACTCATGATATTAATTCATTACAACAAATGTATCACATAAAATGTAGTGTTGGGGGAAATGGCATAGGTGAAATTGTGGCAGTTTCTTAGCGTTTTCTCAGTTGATTTGGTTTTGTGTTGTTTTCTTATGTTTAAAACCTCTGGTAAATCACATATAAGATAAAATTCACTATTTTAACCATTTTTAAGGATATAGTCCAGTGACATTAAATATGTTCATGTTGTTGTGGAACTATCCTCTCAATTTTTTTGAAGATCTAAAATGTATATAAAACTCTAAATACAAACATATAAATTTCAAAGGAAGGACAAGGGAGACTAAAGGAGGGAAGGAAGGAGGAAAGTGGGGAGGGAGTTAATATGGGCCAGAACATTTTGGCCAACCCCTGAACCTCTCTCTTCAGGACTTCATTCTTGGGCCCAAGTGACCAAGCTCCCTGCCCAGTGGCAAATCCTCACCCACAAACTCACCATCTCCAAACTCTTGTCCCCACTTACAGACTCATAAACATTATGTCTTATGTGTAAGCTCAATTCTACTGCAAGAAAAGGCCTAAGGGTATGGTGCTGAGGAAGCCAAGGAGAAGTAGGAGATGGAGTCCCATGTAACAGGGGACCAGCTGGCACAAGGCCCACTGTGCCCTCGTGAAAACATGGTCCTTTCCTCTGAAATGCTGAGCCCTTGGAGTTTGAGCAGAGAAATAAGATCTGTCTTAAAAATGAAAAAAATCACCCCAGTTTCTGCACTCAGAATATATGAATGAGAGCAGGAAGATCACATAGGAAGCTATTGCAGTGATCCAGGTGAAAAATGATGGTGGCTCCAGCGAGGATGGTAGAAGGAAGGAGGCCATGTTTTGGACATGCTGGTGTATAGAGCCAATTAGCTCCTGACATTGGATATAAGGTATGGAAAAAAAGAGAGAGAAAAAGAAAGATCATGTTGACTCCAAGGTTTTTAGCCTAAGCAATTGCAAGGAAAAAGTTGCCATCAACTAAGAGCCAGAACAGGTTTAGAGGAGAACATAAAAAGTTTCAAACTGGTCAAGTTTGAGACATCTATAAACATTGAGCCTGCAGCAGCACCCCTGTGGCATCTGATCCCATCAGATCTTGAAAGCTAAGCAGGGTTGGGTCTGGTTAGTACTTGGATGTGAGACCACCTGGGAACACCAGGTGCTATAGGCTTGGAGAAAGACCCACTAACCCACTCCCCAAAAAACAATCAGCCATTGAAAACCCTAAGAATATCAGAGAAGCATTGACAATAGTGTTTTGTACATAGGGTGACTATGAGTCAGACACCAACTCGACAGCACCGAACAACAACATAAACACTCAAGGGGAAATGTCAAGTTGACAGATACATGGAATTCAGGGGAGAATTCCAGGCTATGGACACAAATTTGGGAGATGTCAGCACAGGGATGGTATTTGAAGCCAAGAGGCTGAATGAATGAGATCACTAGAGGAGTTGAGTGTAGAGAGAGGGAAGAAGAAATTACTGAGGACTGAGGCACACCTAACAGTTGGAGGTCACAGAGGAAAAGAAAAACAGAAGTGTGAGGGTGGTGGTAGCTGAGAAGGAGCAGCCAGTGTGGGAGAAAGAAGAGCAAGAGAGTATGGGGCCCTGGAAGCCATACTGAAGGCGTGTTGAGGACAAGGGCATGCAAATCTGTCAAATGCTGCCCTGGCCATTGGCAATAGCAGTCTTGGTATAATGGATGAGGTGAGATCTTGACTGGAGCTAAAAGTAGAGAAAATTACCACCCACCAGAAAAGCTAAGATCCAAAAAGACTGAAATACCATGTGGTGGCAAAGAGGCAGAGCAAATGAAACTTTCACACACTTTTTGCAGGAGTGAAAACAGGTACAACTTCAGGAAACTCTCTGGCATAAATACTAAAGATAACGTGCATAAGTTATGCCTAGAAATTCCATTTCTCAATATGTATCTAATAGCAATCTATACATGTGTTCACCCAAAGACATGAATGAGAACATTCATAACATCAGCACAGCAGCATAACCCCAAACTGGAAATAGCCTCCCTCAGCAATAGATTAAATAGAACAGTCACATCTTGTTGTTGTTGTTGTTGTTGTTGTTGTTGTTGTTGTTGTTAGGTGTGTCGAGTCAGTGTCTGACTCAGTCACCCTCTGTTTGAAACACTATTTGTCAGTGCTTCTCTATTACTCATAGGGTTTTCAATAGCTGGTTGTTTTTTGGGAGTAGGTTGCTGCATCCTTCTCCCAAGCCTACAGCACCTGGTGTTCCCAGGTGGTCTCCCATCCAAGTACTAACCAGGTCCAACCCTGCTTAGTTTCTGAGATCTGACAGGATCAGATGCCACAGTGGTATGGCTACAGGCAACAGTCACATAGTGACATATGATACAGCAATGAGAATGAACAAACTACTGCTATATGCAACAATATGGATGACTCTCACATTATGGGATAAAATATTGATTGAGTATAGTCAGACAAAAGAGAATGTAAATCATGTGACTCATTTAAAGTTCGAAAACATAAAACTGGTGTTCAAACAAAAACTTGTATATTAGTATTACAGTATTAGCAATACTGTTTACAACAGCCAAAGGTGGAAACAATCTAAATGTCCATGAATGGACTGACACACAAAATGTGGTCTAGCCACACAATGGAATATTATTAAGCCATAATAAAGAATGAAGTGCTGATATGTTCTACAATGTGGATGAACTTTGAAGACCATATATTATGTGATTCCATTTACATGAAATACACAGAGTAGTCAAGTCCACAGAGATAAAAAGCAGATTAGTGGCTGCAAGATGTTGAGGAGAATGCAGACTGGAGAGAAAGTGCTTGCTAATGGGTATGGGCTTTCCTTTTGAAGTGATGAAAATGTTCTGAAACTAGGAGTGGTAATGGTTCGCATGACATCGTGAATGCACTATATGCCACTGAATTGTATATTTTAAAATGGTTGAAATGGCAAATTTTATGTTATGTATATTTTACAATAAAATTTAAAAGATAAAATGGATCTAAGGCATAGTAAATCAGGATAACAGTTATCTGGGATAGAGAGAGGGATGCAGGTTTCCTGGGGTACTGGTCATAGTTTCTTATAAATCCTGAGTAGTAGCTATGTGGGAATGTTCATTTTGTAAAGATTCACTGATCTAGGAAAGACCATGGGCACAGACAATTCTTTCAAGGGGTTTTGCTGTGGCAGTTTTGCTGAGAAAGTGGGAGTAGCCAGAGGGAAAAATGGAATTAAGGGAAGGTTGTTTTAAGACAGGAGAAATAATAGTATTTTTAATATATCTGAGAATAATCTAGTAGGCAGCTGGAAATAGATGATGTGGAAAAGTCATGTAAAGCAGTCCTTGGGCAAGGGAGAGGAGATGAGATCTCATGAACATTTGGGGAGATCTGCAGTTGGTCTGTCTACAGGAATAAGTAGGAAACAGAGTCACATGGGTGCCCATGCTGGGGTGGGAGGAACACTGGTTAGTGTGCAGAAGACCACCTCTGGTTTATTACCAGGTTTATTGCCACCAATTTATTGATGTGGGAGAAGGATGTGGCAACCCACTCCCAAGGCAATCTCGAAACAATCTGCCATTGAAAACCCTATGAGGGTCGCTATGAGTCGGACACGACTCAATGGTACCTAACAACAACAACAATTTATTGATGAGGAATCTCAATCTCTGAGAGAAAAGGGGTTTGCTGACAATCACATAGTTGGAGCCAGAAGTAGAACTGTGGTCTCCCTGGCTCCCAGTACACTATACCAAGCTGCCCACGTGCCTCAAGCTCTCCTCTCCACCCTAGAAAATAGCACTTTCTACTGTTTGCCTTAAAACAACTCCTCAAACTTTTAGAAGTACCTCTCCAAGCTTACATGGATTCTGAGATCTGGTGAGCGAGTAAGTCTATTCCACCTTGTGATATCCCTTATCATACGGAGAAGGACTTTAATTACACTCCCTCCTCAGCCTCCATCTTTCCAGTCTGGAGCATTCTAATTGTAGAGCCTGTCTCCATGGTAAAAATCCTTCATCACTCCAGTGCCTGGCCCTTTTCCAGTTCTATTACATCTTTCTTGGAAGGCAGAGGCCATAACAAAAGAAACCACACTGGCTTCCATTTTGAAGAGGCTTTTATAAGGACAAGGGCCCATTTACATTCCAACTGATGGTCAGCAGAGCTGTGGCTTGCCCAAGGTCACACAGTGTCTGCAGTAGAGTCCCCCGCAGAATTCTAATTGCCATCACCTCTGCCCCATGCTCAATGCCTGTACGCAGGACTCCAGATGGGCATGGTGTGTTAATCAGGGCACAGGCAGCAGCTAGTGATGGGGGCTGGGTCAGACTGGCTTAAAGCAAGAATAAAAGACCTACTGATTTATGTAACTGAAAGTCCAGAAGTAGGCCATCTTCTGGATTCATTGATAAGGACTCAATAATGCCATCATGGTCACAATTTTTGACAAAGGCTATAGTGGGTTGGATGGCAGCCTCCCTAAAATTATGTCTACTGCCTGAACACCAGAACCTGTGAGTGTGACCTTAGGTGGAAAAAGCCTCTTTCCAGATGTAATTAAAGATCTTGAGATCATCTTGAGCTACTCTGTTGTTGTTGTTGTTGTTGTTAGGTGCCGTCGAGTCAGTATCCGACTCATAGTGACCCTATGTACAACAGGTGAAACACTATTGTCAGTGCTTCTCTGCTATTCATAGAGTTTTCAATGGTGGATTGTTTTTTGGGAGTGGGTTGCTGGGTCCTTCTCCCTAAATCCAATCACAAGGATCCTTGTAAGAAAAGACAAGACAGGCACTGAGGGGAAAGCCAAGTGAACACAAAGCACTGACTAGAATGAGCAGCCACAACCCAAAGAATGCTAACAGTCATCAGAAGCTAGAACAAGCAAGGAACAAACTCTCCCGCAGAGCCTCTTACAGCTGGGCACCACAGTGCAAGCCTATAATCCCAGATACTCAGGAGGCTGAGGTGGGAGGATGGCAAGTTAGAGGCCAGAAAGCCTGTGCAACTTAGTGAGACCCTGTTCCAAAACCTAAAAAAAAAAGAGGCAGGGCATGCAGTTCAGTGGCAGAGAGCATACCTAGCATGCACGAGGCCCTAGGTTCTCATGTGCAATCTGCCCTCACTCCTGTCAGCCCTACATTCTATATATAACCCTTTAAACAATCCTGTCTACTTCCCTCCACATTCAAAAGCAACTATAGTATTATATAGACAGGGAATTGTGGAAAATCAAGCCGGATTCAGAAGAGGGCATAAAACCAGCAATATCATTGCTGATGTCAGATGGATATTGGCTGAAAGCAGAGAATACCAGAAAGATGTCTATCTATGTTTTATTGACTATGCAAAGGCATTTGACTGTGTGGATCATAACACATTATAGATAACACTGTGAAGAATGGAAACACCAGAGCACTTAATTGTACTCAAGAGGAATCTGTACATGGACCTGGAAGCAGGCATTCAAGGAGAACAAGGAAACACTGCCTGGTTTAAAGTTGAGAAAGGTGTGTATCAGGGCTGCATCCTTTCACAGTACCTCTCCAATCTTTATGCAAAGCAAATAATTCAAGAAGCTGCACTTTATGAAGAAGAATGTAGCATCAGGAATGGAGGAAGACTCATTAACAACCTGCATTATGCAGATGACACAACTCTGCTTGCTGAAAGTAAAGAGGATTTGAAACATTTACTGATGAAGATCAAAGAACACAGCCTTCAGTATGGATTGCGCCTCAACATCAACAAAACAAAAATGCTTGCAACTGGGTCAGTAAGCAGCTTCATGATAAATGGAGAAACGATTGAGGTTGTCTTAAGATTTTGCTTTATTTGGTTCTACAATCAAAACCCACAGAAGCAGCAGTCAAGAAATCAAAAGATGCATAGCACTGAGAAAAGATGTTGCAAAAGACTTCTTTAAAGTCTTAAAAAGTAAAGATGTTACACTGAAGACAAAGGTGCACCTGATTCATGCCATGGTATTTTGAGTTACATCATAAGGTTGTGAAAGCTGGACACTGAATAAGGCAGACAGGAGAATTGATGCTTTTGAATCATGATGCTAGAGATGAATATTGAATACACCATGGACTGCCGAGTAAAAGACCCAACATATCTGTCCTAGAAGTGCAACCAGTGTGCTCCTAGAAGCAAGGATGGCTAGACTGTGGTCTTACGTATTTTGGACACGGAGTCAGGAGGGACTAATCCCTGCAGAAGGACAGTGGGAGGTCAACAAGAAATGCACTAGATGGATTGACACAGTGTCTGCAACAATGGGCTTAAATGTAAGTAAGATAGTGTGCCTGGCACAGAATCAGGATACGTTTTGTTCTGTTGTACATAGGGTGGCTATGAGTCAGACCCAACTCGACAGCACCTAACAACAACAAACTCCTTCCACCCCTACAGCTGTTACCCTAGTTGAGGATCTCATCCACTCTTGCTGAACCACAGCCCCCAGCCTGGTCTCCCTCTGCCTTTGGCCTCGGTCTCTTTCTGCTACTCTCTATCACAAACTAGAAAAATCTTTGTAAAATGAAAATCTGCCCATATCATATTCCTGGTTAAAAAAAAAAAAAAGCAAAACAACAACAACAAAAACTTTCAAGCTGTCAGACTAACTTTCAAGATCCCTTGCCTACCTGACTCCATCCCTCACCACTACTTGCCTGACCAAGTCCTCGAGGACTCAGATGATGTGTCCTTTGAGGAATCCCCTTGATCTCCCATGCCTTCATCCTTGTTCCCTAGACACCCTGGATTTTCTCTTATTAGAGTTCCTCTATGGGTGTAAGGGCCTATTTGTGTGCCCCGCCCTATTCAAGCTCACTGAAAGGAGAAAGTAGGGCCTTCCACCTCTTCAACCTGACCATATGCTATACAGCAGGTATTCAGAAACAAATTAGTTAATAAAGATCAAACCTACAATGGATTCGTTTGCTTTTCTGAAACAAAATTCATCCTAGACTTTTGCTAAGTCTAAATGATTCTCACTTCAGTAGATCAAGCAGACAAGCCCAAAAACCTGGAACCAGAAGACTTGAGTTACACCCTGTCTTTGTGACCACTGGCCAGCTATTTCACCTCCCCAAGACTCAGTTTCTCTTTCTATGAAGTGGGAATTATAAACCCTACTTCCTAATGACAATCACCTCGCACTTAATCTGGCACAGGAATACAGCACAATACATTTGACTCTTCTTTGCATATATATATACTTTGAAGTTGTTGTTGTTGTTGTTGTTAGGTGCCGTTGAGTCGGTATCCGACTCATAGCGACCCTCTGTACAACAGGGGAAACACTATTGTCAGTGCTTCTCTGCTGTTCATAGGGTTTTCAATGGCAGACTGATTTTTGGGAGGGGGTTGCCAGGTCCTTCTCCCAAGCCTGCAGCACTTGGTGTTCCAGGCGGTCTCCCATCCAGGTACTAACCAGGCCCGACCCTGCTTAGCTTCTGAGATCTGATGGGATCGGATTCCACAGGGCTACGGCTGCAGGCTACATAAGCTAATATGAACTTAAAATTCACCATACATTCCCCCCCCCCTTTTTTCTCTTCTCAGTACTGGTGGGTTGAACTCAGGGCCTCACACATCCTAGGTAAGTGCTCTACCACTAAGCCACATGCCCAGCACCCCACTTATTTTGAGACAGGTTCTTGGTAAAAATTGTGCAGGCTGTTGGTGGCCTCGACGCAGAGATACTCCTGCCTCAGCCTCCTGAATTGCTGGGGTTAGTGAGCACCATGGCAGCCAGCTCACTCACTTCATTTCAAAGTCTATCAAAGTCTACCAAAATCTGCCTTCAGTGGTAGCTATTACAGAGGTGGATTTGAACCCAAAATGACAAAACGAGAAGCAGCATTAATACTAATAATAAGCCCTACTGCCAATAAAGGAAAAATTAGAGATGCTCATCGGCGAATTATGCTTTTAAATCACCCAGACAAAGGAGGATCTACTTTGAAGTTAGTGAGCATATATCACTCATTTATTATATGCAAGACTTGAAGGTAGGTGTTGGGTGGTAACAATGACCTCTACCTACTGTAGATTTCACAGTAAACTTTTCTGAGAAAACTCATCTATAAAACCTGGAGTAAATCCTCAGAATTCACAAGTGTGTTTGCCAAACAGCAAGAAACCAACTAACCCGAAAGTAACCCTGAACCAGCCTCCTCTTCTCCAGGTTCCCTAACTCGCCCTGTGGGTCCTGCTGGAGTTGATGGGTCTGTACTGCCACCTGCTGGACAAGTGGAATAAAGCCACAGGTTGTAGCCAGGAGAAAGTCAGGCGCCTGCCTGGAGTTGCCAAACATATGGCTCCAACTTATATGGGCCACATATGTTTAACAGTTAATGAAAAGTTGTCAGAAGAGATTGCTTTTGAAATCAAAAATACCTCATCAGAAAAAAGAAAGGAAAGGAAAAGCAACCACACTTTCCAATGGTTAGAGAGTGGAAGCATGCTCCTGGAATAATTTCTCTCTGACTCAAAGGGCAGAAGAAACAGAACTCTGTGTAGGTGAAAGGAAATATCTTCTTTAGAAAACATGGCTGTATTTTCCCCCAAAAGCCACCATAAAATATAAATCTCAGTGGAATTCTACAAACCATGGTGCCCTGGAACCCAGTAAGTTGTCCTCCTGCCCATAAACAAGGCAGTATCCTAGCTCAGTCCAAGAACCAGCTGGATAGAAACTGCCGGAAGCAGGTAGGCCATTCTTTCCAAAGGCCTAGGCTTTGCAACCAGACTCACTAAATCAACAAAGCGGGAGCCAACCCTACCTCTTGCCTTCCTGTTACACCCTGCAACTTCTCCCTCTAACTAGCGGTTCTTCTCTTTGGCCTGCCACACTCACACATGCAAGCGCGCACACACATACGAGTGCGCACACACACACACACACACAGACACACACACACAGACACACACACACACACACACACACTCCTCCAGATCCATCACTCTCAGTTATTTGGCAGGGGAATCTGCTCTGTGAAAACTGGGAAGGAGAAGCCAGATAGGCTGCAGCAAGATTATTTTTTCTCTTTTCCCACAACCATCCTGTGAAAAGTTGGACCTAAGAATGCAAACTCCGGAAAACCAAGGGCAGCGCAGAGCCAAGATATTTACTTTAGCCAATGAGTTTGCTTCTGTCTCCCAGGAGGCAGGTTCAGATTTCCTTGGGCGGCAGAACGTGGCTAAGTCTGCCACTAGACGTGACAAGTGGTCTCTGTACCCTCTACAGTCATCTTTTTTGTTTTGCTTGTTTGTTTGCTTTTGAAACAGGGTCTCACTATGTAGCCCAGGTGGCCTACAACTCCCTAGGCACACAAGGTTGGCCGTGAACTAGTATCCATCCTCCTGCCTCAGCCTCCTGAGTACTGGGATTATGGGCATGAACCACCACACCTGGCTCACTGCAGTCATCTTCTGAGAAGAGGAAGAAAATTCTCAGGAAAAGGCCCTCTTGGCCCAGGGAGTAAAGCTGGGGAAAGCATCACCATAGCCTGCTGAGGTCTCATGATAACCAGACCACCACTGTAAATATGGCACCAAATTAAGCTAGAGATGAGGTGAAGGGGTGCATTCTTCCAGAATTTCCCAAAGACAAGAAAGCCATAAAATAGAAAAAAAGGTATATAGAAAATACACAAAATAACCTATACAAATTGTAAACAAACAGGGCTAGAGGTGTAGCTCAGTGGTAGAGTACATGGCTTAGCAAGAGCAAGGCCCTGGATTCAATCCCCAGTACCTTCCTACAAAAAAGCTATGAACAGCACAATTCTTTTTGCTCCAGCAGAGTATAAAAATGGAAAGTTTTTCATCACAATAGAAAATAGAAACAATGGCCAGGCACAGTAGTGCATACGTGTCATCTCAGCTACTCGGGAGGTGGAAGCAGGAGGATCATACATTCGAGGCCAGAGACATAACTTAGTGAGACCCGGACTCAGGATAAAACGTTTTTTAAAAGGCATGTGCGAGGCACTGGATTCAACATCCCAGTAGCCCTCCACTCCCAGCCCCAAAAAAAATAGAATCAAAGAATTATTAGCATTCCGGTATTAATCCACCAATGACTATATTTCTACCACATCATCCCCATCTAGTTCACACCCAGGCTTCTATAATTTTGCATCTCCAGTATCCTGGGAGTTCAAGAAGAAACACCATCATCCTCACTAACCATCCTTGTTTCCGACCCTGAACTCCCATCTCTCTGTCTGGAGTTCTCACTGCCTCAGCGTTGTCCCAGGGCCTCATGCAGAGAGCTAGATGGCAGGTGGGCATCAGGTCAACCAATGTCCATCTTCAAAGGTCCTCCCTGTCCTGCAGCTCCTCTAGGTCCATCAGGCTCTTGGAATGCTCAGGGCATAAGCATCTTTGGTAGGATGGTCTTGACAGCCTAGAGGCACCTTCTAGCTCTCTCTGAGGACCTTACTCCCCAGGGGCCCTCCTGGAAGCAGGGTTCATGTTCTGTCAGCTCTCAGCATCCCCCTCTCTCTCCTTCACAACCCAAAGGGCCTTCTTTTTTTTTTTTTTTTTTTTTTTGGCCTAGGGAAAATTCCCTTCAAATTTCTTCAAGATCAACAAAGCTCCCTTTTCTCCTCATAAGTAAATAAGTAAGTAAATAAATAAATAAATCTCTTTTTATAAAACGAAAGCCAGAAAAGATTTCTTTGTGTTCCCAATCCTGCCACATGCCTTTACTAAGGGAATGAGCAGAGCCAACTGCCTGCTTGCATGGGGAGAGGGATGAACGAGGGGAAACAAACAAGTGCACATCAAAACTGTCACCCAGACATGCCTGATGAACACACATTTCCTCTTTTCTGTCACCCAACAGTTGGCCTGTAATCAGTGGAGGTGTCTTTCTTGATAAATGATATCATTTGAAAGAAATGTCAGAGTCATCATACCACAGAGTCATCTGCATCTCCATAGTCAATGTAGCACTCTTCACAATAGCAAGGATATGGAACGAACCAAGATGCCATCCACAGAATTGATAAAAAAAAATTATGGTACATATACACAATGGAATACTACTCAGCAATTAAAAAAATGAAACAATGTCATTTGCAGCAAAATGAGTGGAACTGGAGAACATTACCTTAAGTGAACAAACAGGCTCAAAAAGAGAAACATCATATGTTCTTACTCATATGTGGGAGCTGAATCTTAAAGAAAAAATCTATACATAAGTGGATATATAAAAATGCACAATTAATCTTAGCAAAGAAGGGAAAATATAAAGAATAGAAAGAAGAAGGGAGGGGACTAGCAAAGGGAAGTGAAGGCTGTGGAAGGTAGAAGGGGAGGGGAAACAATGTAAAGGGATACAGGAGGAGAGGATAATCTCAATGTAAATGAAGCAACTTCGTGAGTGCATGGGAAAAGGGGAATATGACCTATATATGCATATGAGCTCTACTACGTATTAGTCAAAAGGTTCCAGAAACTTTGTAAGTTAATGGAAGTATAACTAAAAGTGATGTAATAGTTGCATAATAGAAAAAGCAAATGCTGTATTACTCTGTACCCCACCAACACTTACCAATAAAGGAAAAAAGAAAGAAAAAAAAGCAAAGGAAAAAAAAAGCAAAGAAAAGAAAAGAAAAGAAAGAAAGAATGAAAGGAAGGAAGGAATGAAGGAAAAGGTAGGTCAGAATATAAATTTCTCAACCAGGCATGATGACACATACCTTTAATCCCAGCACTTGGGGAGCTCAGGCAGGAGGATCGTGAGTTTGAGGTCAACCTGGGCTGTACAGTGAGATTCTCTCTCAAAGAAAGAAATATTTCTTGTTTGGTCCTAGCAATCCTGTACTCCTCAGCACCTTCTGGGTTTTTGTTGTTGTTGTTGTTGTTGTTGTTGTTTGTTTGTTTTTTCAGTGCTGGGGCTCTGTTCTTTTTTCTCCTCCATTCTCTCCTTTTCTCTTCCCTCATTGCCTCTCCCCAGCCAGGCTCACATATTGTGATAGAAACTGACCAGAAGTCACCATTGCCCCAATCAAGAGAATCAACAATACCAAAGGCAGCAGCTGGAGACAGGGTGTGATGAGCTCGCACACATATGCCCCTGCTGCACTCTTAATCACTGCATCATGAGAGCACTCTAATTTCCACATCTCAAAATGCCTTTGAGGGTTCATCTTTCTTGGCCACTTTATAAAAGATGGTTACTCCCTATTCCTTAAGACTTTCTTCCCCTTCTTGATTGGGCTTGAATGGCACCTACACTCACTGGCTTTCCTCTGATGCTGCCACGACCTGCCCTTGTGAACAGATCCTTCCATCTACTCATACTCAGCTTTCTTCTCACTCCTCATGCCTAGCCTCAGTGAACAATCTTAACCTCTGGCAATGCTCCTACACCTATCAAAACCTCCAAAATCGCCCAATTGGCACCTCCAATGCCTCCTCCCTCCCCTTCCTCCTCTCTGGTTCAGACACACAGACACAATTGCCTGATGACTGTTTAGCCTATAAAACAGAGACAGGACTCAATTGCTAATTTCCAATATTTGAAAGAGTATCAGAACCACAGAGAAAATGGGCCAGATGGGTAGACTGCAGTTCAGCACAAGGAAGATTGTCTAACAAGTAGCACTAGTCAGCAATGGATGGCTCCATCTAAGGTGGAGAACCTCCTATGACTACAGTAGGCTGAGAGTATGTGCAGGTCACATAAGGCCAAACTAAGCAACATTCACATTCTTTTGCATTCTGAGGCAGACTTCTCAGCATTCAGATGTTAGGGTAAATAGATTTCTTTATCCCGTTTTTGTTGAGTACCTAAAATTACAATTCTTCACTGTAAGATTGTGATCTTTTCTTTTATCCAATTTTATTTTTCTTTATTTGGTGCTGAAGATTGAACCCAGGGTGTCATATATGCTGAGTACTCCCTCTACCATTGAGCTACACTCCAACCCAATTATTTTTAAATAACCATAATTTGTTATTTATCAAACAATATACAGTACAAACTCATTTGTCCTGTCATACATACACTAGTTTTTAGAGAACAGAACGTTACTTAATTTGAACTGGGCATGGTGGCACATGCCTATAATCTCACCATTTTGGAGGCTGAGGTAGGAGGATTGCGAGTTTGAGGCCAGCCTGGGCTACACAGCAAGACCCTGTCTCAAACAAAATAAAACAAAACAAAAATGTATTTGGTTTAAATGGAAGGCCTACAAATTAAAAGCATAGGGGAAAAATCACCATTTCGGACATTTTTCTCTTTTCTATTCCTATTACACTATTCTAAAAATAGTAAATTAACAGATAAGGAATCCAAGTAAATCCTAACCTTATTTAGGATTGGACATAAAGACTTTTAAAAGTTTCTTCAAATACTTGTTCTTTTTTTTTTTAATTAACAGGCTGGGACGTTATCAATCAATCCTAAACTCAGTCAAGGCATATATTGTATCATTGCTGAAAGTAACTGAATTTGTGCCAGTATTTACTGAATATTTTCATGCTGAGCCCCATGCTATAAAAACAGAGATGTTGAGGAGTGACTCATGTCCTTGTCCTCAAAAAGCTCTCAGCCTAAAGGAGTCAGACATAAATCAAGGATCAAGCCAGAGTAAGACAAGTGTTGTGTTTGTTGGAACATGGAAGAATAGAAAGAGGATATCATTCTGCTTTAGAGTAGCATCCTGTCTCTGTTTTAAATATCTAATTGCAAAATCTATATTAAAAGAACAAAAATGTAAAGGAGATAACGGTAGATCACATGCTTAAGGGTATAGCTCAGTGGTAGATCACATGCTTAGCACGCACAAGGCCCTAAATTCAATCCCCAGAACCAGGAAAAAGTGTGTGTGTGTGTGTGTGTGTGTGTGTGTGTGTGTGTGTGTGTATTCTTTTTGCTTTTGTACATACATATATAGTATGTACTTCATTATCTAGTCAAATCACTATTTCCATTTGTCCATTACTGCCTTCTAAACCTTATCACTTGCACATGGGATTTTTTTCATATATGCAAACGCTACCAGAGTAGTTTTACAGTCTGCGTTTTTACTGATTATGTCCTTAGTATTTTTCCATTTCACTACTTTTTGTTTTTTCACTCTTACCTTACCCCTTTGAGATAACTGATCTTTTCTACGTCTTCTCAATGGTGAATCATTTGATGAGGACACCAAAACAATTTTTAAATCAAAACAATTGACTCGTCCACCTTCCCTCTTTCTTGTTACTCCTGCCTTATCTGACCTGTAGGCCTTAAAACTATTCTAGTACCAGGGGTAGAGCTCAATGGTAGAGTCCTCACTTGGCATACACAAAGCCCTGGGTTCGATCCCCAGCACTGAAAAAAAAAAAATTGTTTTAATGTTTTTACTTTTTAAACTTTAGACTCTATTTCCCTCCTACCCACTCTGTGGGACACAACTGGAAGAAGGAATTACAAGGATTAACTTCTACAAAGCAAGAGAGTCCTAGATTCACAACTCTTTCATGGACCACAGCAGAGGAATTTGTTAATTTTCTTTGCCTAGCTTCTCATGCTCATGTGCTTTTCATCCTATTTTGTTCTTCTCTTCCCCACACTTCCCAAGCAGTAATTTCCCCACATGATGACTTCTAATTTTACACATAGTTTCACTACTTCACATCTCCAGCTTACACCCTCAATAACATAATCTTTCTGTTTCAGAGTTCTTACTCTCTCTGCAATCTCTAGTATCTCTGGCTCAGTTGCTTAAGTTTACATTTTCATGCTGGACATACATGTGGTCTCATCAGCTATGACCTTGGAAGGAGGAAGAAAGAGGAGTGTGGTGAGATATCACAACTGCTTTTTTAGCAAGGAAAAGTAGAAGGGACATTTCTCTCCCTAGGACATCCTTGGCCAACATGGCCAAAGCTGTTGCCTTCCCTCACAAGGTTCTGTCTTGTCCAATACCTTGTGGAGCCTTGGAAAAATAAATTAAACGGTTAAATGCTCCATTTGGCATTAACTCAGATTTCAGATCTGAAAATTTTTCTTGATTCAGCTTCAGTGAGGAGGAAGAGAGGTAAAAACCAATCCTTCAGCCTGTCAAAGAGGCAAAGATGACTCACTCTGGTGGATCAGACCTGCCAAAGCGTGGCACCCAGATCCCCTTGCTATGTTCTCACCCACGCAGGAACAATAAAGAAAACAGATTGTGCATTTAGGTCCCTATTCTGCCATTCACTGGGTGACCCTGAAGAAGTTATGCATTCCTCACATCTAAAATGAGGTAACGTTTTTTAAAAATTCATATAATTGTGAGGATTAAAAGATTAAATGGAAAACAGAATTTCATGCCAATTATGGATTATACAATTGCTGGCTCAATTAATTTGCCATTTAGTTTCCTAGCCTACAGAATGTCCTTGTAAACTAAGTAAATGTTCAATTTCCCCATCAATGGGAATAGAAACCAGCCACAAAGTCACCAATATCTCTTGGATTCCAATTCCTGGTTAAGAATGCCAGATATACAGAAGCAAATCTAAGATTCTTTTTCTTTCCCAGAGTACTTTTATGTCTCTAAATACTTCAAGCCTTAAAATGCAATTCAGGGACTGTAAATGAAAGACTAACGTCTTGCTCAGAAGCAACCAATTATAAGAAAGAAGAACAGACAAAGCATATTAATTTTTCCTACCTTTATTTATAAAAAAACACAACTCCTGCCAGGTATGGTGGTACACATCTGTAATCCCAGCAATTCAGGAGGCAGAGGTAGGAGGATCACAAGTTTGAGACCAGAGGCAGCCTGTAAAACTTAGCAAAACCTTCTGTCAAAGGTAAGTGAAAAATGGGCTGGGGGTGCAGCTCAATGGTAGAGTGCTTGCAAAGCATGCACAAGGCACTGAGTTCAACCCTCAATACCAAAACAAAAAAGTCAAAAAAAAAAAAAAAACCCACAACTTCTTTGACACAAATACTCTTCCAGTCCAAATAGTACATTAAAACAGCAACAGAGGAACTGGGGACAACAGTGGGAACTTAGTTAACACCAGTCCTTGTAATCCAGACTCAGAAACTACTTGGAACACTGTTTCAGATAGGACACCTCACCTCACCTTAAAGATAGGAAAAGAGACCTTGATCTGGAGGACCCACCTACCCACGAAGCAGAAAGTGCCACCTTCTATCTTTGGCATCATCGAACTTTCCCATTTCAAAGACCATCTTGGAATAATGGAGTGTGGTGGAGATGGATGGGGTCATAGATCATGTCTCACTGTGGGGCACAGCCCACCTAAGGATTGATCTCTTGAGAAATGCTCCCCTGGATGTGGTGAGCATCTGCAGGCAGCTTGAAAAGACAGATGAAAGGAAGGAGAGAGGGTGAAAATGCATTGCAAAAGGAAAAAGTTGCCTGGGGGGGGCATACACTTGCACACGCGTGCGCGCACGCACACACGGCTCTTTTCCTGAAGAACTGCAAACACGGTCATTTTGAACAACCCAAGTTTAAGGTTCTCAGCAGTGGAGAGGCAGCAAGTGGATAACAGCACTTCTGTCTGCAGCTGCACAATTCAAAGACTTTTGAGAGAGAATAACATTTTTTCCATGTTAAAACAAAGAGATACATGTGGAATCAGTGAAGTTTTCTTTCAATATAAAAAAAGACGCTGTCACAAAGGTCAGACCTAGAACAAATAAGAGGCTGAATTCATAAGTGTGACTCCTCTCCCATTCTGTTTGCCTCCAGGGGCGGTCTGAAAAGCCATGGCTTAGGACCTCAGAAACTCCACACATACCATAAGGATTCCTCAGATCTGCTTTTAGCTCCAAATCCTAGTCCACATTAAAAAGACCAGCAGTCTTGCCAAGTGTGGTGGCACATGGCTATAATCCCAGCACTTGGGAGGATGAGGTAGGAGGATCGCAAGTTCAAAGCCAGCCTGAGTTACAAAGCAAGACTGTCTCACAGAAAGAAAAAAACAAAAAAGTACTCCCTGCTCAGTCATGTGGATAGTTACTATTGCCGCCACTCGCACAATGGCCTGGGTCTGGATTGTACCTCAGCTTCTCAGGAGACTTGGGTCCACAGAGCTTCTTTAGTGCTAGAGTTCAGGTCACAGGCAGCTGTGGAGAATTGGAACCTCTGAATAGAGTCTTCCTCAGAAGCTTTCATACTTTATACAGCTAGAAAGTGTTCCTTATTAACATCTGTTTGTCAAAATAGTTGTGACATCACTTCACTGTGGTGGCAAAGACTCCGCTCCAAATTTTTTTTTTTTTTTTTTTCACTTTTTGAGATAGGGTTTCACTAAATTATGCAGACTGCCTATAATCTCGAGCTTGCAATCCTCCTGCCTCTGCCTCTCGAGGCACTGGGATTACAGGCATGCGCCAACGCATCCAGCTCACAGCTCCAAATTCTATATAGAAAAAGCACCTGGATCACAGTCTTTCAATGGCTTCAAAGACAACCAGAAGTGCCTGTTCTTGAGCCTTGTGGGTCTCTAGGCAAGATGTCCCTCTCCATTGGGAAGTACTGCCAGACATTCAGCTATGATGATGCTCTCAAGGACCCTGTGCCCATGACTCCTCCTCCATCAGACATGGGCAGCATCCCTTGGAAGCCAGTAATTCCAGGGCACAGGTATCAGCACCTTGCCAAGGCAAAGGAGAGGCCAGCCTCTCTTCCCCCTGCTGTGACCCTGTCAAGAGATACTGACATCGTGGACAAGGTCCCAATGGTGTCATGTCATCATGAATTCTCTGATCACAAAACAGACTCAGGAGAGCACCTAGCATTGTGAACAACAGGCAAGGCTGAGAGATATTGGCTATACCCCTGACAAGGGCCTCACCACCAAGGAGACCAACTACCCCTGAGTAACAGAAGTACTCCACAGACTATAGGTGCAGAGTAGAGAAAGGTGACAAAACAGAAGCAGCCTGAGTTGACCAGTCCACTCCAAGTAGCACCCTTCCCTGGCCCAAATTCCAGCACCATGGATCCTGGAAGTATAAATAAGAACAGAAACTTATCAGATCATTGAAGCTTTGCTAGACCAAGACCCTTCTAGAAGTCTGACTCTGGAGGTTTTGCCATCTAGGTCTACAAAAGAGCCCACAAGTCCTCTCCCATGGAGCTGATCAATGGCCAGGCCACTTGAATGGTTGAAGATCCAGCAACCTTCAAATCCAAGATGGGTGTCCCGGATAGACAAGAATAAACAACCTCACGAACCCATAATCTCAAATCCTGTGACATATATGTTCACACCCTGACTTCTAGAGTGTTTTCTATCCCAGACATTCTAAATAGAGGGTTTTTTGCACCCCACTTCTATTTTACCTTGGTTCTAACATAGGAACATTAAAAACAAAACAAAAACCTCTTAAATTGAGGTTAGAGCTAGAAACATAATTGATTTTTGAGCAACATTAGTGCAAAGTTTGTCACTGTGTGGAAGAAACCATTTTGAACTGCTTTAGACTAAACACAATGTCAGTAGTGATGTTGGGGGACAGTGGGCACATTACCAATTTTTGTATCATTTATGCTTGACAAGAACTTTGATCCTTGCTTATTAGGTAAGTAATGTTTACCCAAACCTAGGCTTCTTGATCCTTTTACCATGATCAACATGAGCATTGACAAATCATGGTGTAGAGGTGCTCACCAACCAGTTTGGTCAGCACTGGCCCTCTCTGCCTATGTCGGTATTGTGCTCTTATTGCAATTTAGGAGAACTAAGAGCTGTGTGAGATCTGTGTACCATTAACAGCCAGTCTTGGTAGGGGCCTCTCTGTCTAGGTGGAACTAGGGGTTCCTTACTTTTCAGCCTAATGGATCGCTTTGGCCTGAAGCCAATTCTTCATGACTCTCTGCACATCTTGGGCCACTGCTGTTAGAGGGATGCTTCCTTTTTATGTCACAGAACAAACACTAGTCTTACATATCTTCTCTTGTACTTTAAAGTAAATTGAGGGGGTGGTGGTGCAGCTCAGTGGCAGAGCGCTTGCAAAGTATGAGTGAGGCCCTGGGTTCAACTAAAAAATAATAATAAATTTAAAATAAATTTAAAAAGTTTAACATCTGTGGGCTGGGGATATAGATTGCTAGCCTGGATTTTCATCCCCAGTGACATGGTTTGAACATAAATGTTCCCCAAAGGTCATGTGTTTTAACATTTGGTCCCTGCCTGGTGGCACAACCTGGAGGTTGTGGAACTTTGGGTTGTAGCTTTGTGGAAGTAGATAGCTGGGGGACAGGCCTTTGGAAGTTTTACCTGGAGCCCTGGTTCCAGTAGCTCCCTCTGCTCTCTGCTCCTGCTCTGCCATGATGGGAAGTTGCCTGCCACTTGTCCAGCTGCCAGCTCTTCCACCATGCCTCCGGCCTCTATGGACTAAGATCCTCTAACTTTCAGCTCCCAGTAAATCATTCTTCCCATAAGTTTGTCTTGGTCAGGTGTTTTGTCACATTGATGTACCAGCTAGCTAACATACCCAGCATTATCAAAAAAAGAAAAAGAAATTTTCAGTGCACCCCAGTCCATTTTTATTATTTTATCTTGAGAGAGTCTCGCTAAATTACATTGGCTGCTTCTGGCCTTGAACCTGCGATCCTCTTACCACCTACCTCCCAAGTCGCTGGGATTATAGGCAGAGTCACCACCCCTAGCTTGTTAAACTTTTTTAAGAGTAAAGAAAATGGCAAGTACAGTTGGACTATAAAGTTGAGGTTTATGTGACATAAGTGTTGCCTTACTTTCTTTGTCCAGGTCAGGGCCTGAAAGTTCTTGTGGGAGAGGGTAGAAGAATATCTATATCTATCTACCTACCTATCTCTCTCTCTCTCTCTCTCTCTCTCTCTCTCTCTCTCTCTCTCTCTCTCTCACACACACACACACACACACACACACACACACACACACACACAGTATTTGGGTTGAATCCAGGACCTACATGTTTTAGGTAAGTGCTCTACCACTAAGCTGCACTACCAGCCCGTTTTTTACTTTTTATTTTGAGACAGGGTCTTGCTAAATTGCACAGGCTGCCTCTGGCTTCAAACTCATGATCCTCTTGCCTCAGCTTCCTGAGTAGCTGGGATTACAACATGCATTACGGTGCTTATCCAACATGTATCTTACCAAGGAAAGAAAATGGACTTTCTAATTTCTTCTCACTGTGTACATGCTTATTGTCTTGAACACTGTCTCAAATGCTTGCTATGTTTTATGTTTTGGATAGTATTTTGTTTACATAAGGAGTTGAGGTTCTCATAGAGAAGCCCTGGAGCCTAAAATTATCAGAAAATTTTGCTTCTTCTGTTATCTCTTAACAAAAATCCTTACAATTTTCCAAATAAAAAATAAAAACTCAAACCCACAAACAAAACAAAAAAGGAAAAAATAATCACAAACAAAAGATCAACAGCCTCTTTCTTGAATGAACAGCACGTTCCCTCTAACAGCTCTAAGGTATTCCATTCCCCTTGAGCCTTCTCCACAGCAAAGCCTTCCTCTTCAGAATGTGTACCCTCCCGATGGGTGGGAATGTCATTAGGGATGCTCTGGGCTCTACTGGCTAAGAAATCAACAAAAGGGAGATCTAAAATTGATAAACCACAGGCCTACTCATATGCTGGGAAATTTTTTGGCAGACTTACTAACAGGGCAGTAAAGCAAGTATACAGAGCTCTTTAGTTACCTGAGCACTTCCAAAAATGTTGTTCAGTTTAGGTTTTTAGAAGTACAGTTGACCATTTTTTTCAAATAAGATGATTTTTTTTTCCTTTGCAGTGCTAGGGATCAAACCCAGGGCCTTGTGCATGCTAGGCAAGCACCTTACCACTGAGCTACAGCCTAGCCCTTAGTTTAAGACAGGGTCTCTCTATGTAGCTCAGGCTGGCTTTGCAATCATTATGCAGCCCAGGCTTGCCTTAAATTCATGATCCTCCCCCCTCCAACTCCCAAGTGTTGGAATTAGAAGTGTGTCCCACTATGCCCAATGCCAAATGTTTTGTTTTACACAAAGACATTAATTGCCAGGTCTTGTGGTTCACATAGGAGCCTCACACAGTAGATATTTTCAGGCAGTTTACATGTCTTTGAGCCAAAGAGCCTCTGGCAAATGATGAACCTTCACAATACAACCTTGTATTGCATTGTGTTCTTCAATTCCTCCCTTTAGCTTCAAAGAGCATGTCAGAGGTGAGTGCAGGTAGGAGGGTTATGAGGGAACAAGGGAAACACAGGGAGAAGAGCAGGGCCTTCCAGCCACAGTGGGCAGCCTCCATATCCCTCAAGGGAACCTGGAAGGTACACTGTCAAAAAACCTCACAGTAATGGAAGAAAGCCTAGGGAAGGATAACAAACCTCCAAGCATAGAGTGCTACAGTGATACCAGGCCTGAAGTGGGAAAGGAATCAGCCTAAAAACAGCCATACTGTTAACATAATAACAGCTCTAAGCAATAAAGTAAGAGTGCAGAGCATGAGGTCTAGAGGCAGACTGCCTGGGTTCAAATCTGCTCTGCCAATTACAAAATATGTAACCAAAGTCAAATTTACCTAGCTGATTCCTCAATAACTTAGAACCTAGAATTACAATATGATCCAGAAATCCCACTCTTGAATATAAACCTGAAGAACTGAAAACAGTATTAAACAAAACAAGGATGTTCATAGCAGCACAAATGTCTGTCAATGGATGATCAACAAAATGCAGTACACCCAATGGTGGAATTATTCAGCCATAAAAAGGAATGGAGTGGTAATACATGCTGCAATATGAATGAATCTTGAAAATATTATGCTGAGTTGAAAGAAGCCAGACACAAGAGATCACATATTGCATGATTCCATTTATAGTCAACTCACATTTGCCTATCCAGAATAGGTAAATTAATAGAGACAGAAAGCAGATTAGTGGTTGCAGGCTCAGGAAGGCGAGAGTGGAGAATGACTAGTACTTACTAAGCACAGGATTTCCTTTTGGGGTGGTAAAAATGTTCTGGAACTAGATAGTGGCAATGGTTGAACAACACTGTCATTGGGCTAATAGCAACTGAACTATATGCTTTAAAGTAGTGAAGTGGTAAATTTGTGTTATGTATCTTTCACCACAATTGAAAAGAAAACTTTTTTTTACTTTACTCTGCCTCTATCTCTTCACATCTGTAAAATGGCCATAGGGTTGTTCTAAGTTTACTTGGGGGTGGGGGGAAGGAAAAAGAGAAACATGTAGAGCTGTGCCTGGCACACAATGAGTACTCAGGAAGTGTTAGCTGCTGTGACTATACCCACTATGTGCTTGATCTAGACCGGCATTATCCATTAGAACTTTCTTCAAGGATAGAAATGCTCTATAATCTGTGCTATTCAACAAAGTTAGTAATATGTGCCTACTGAGCACATGAAATGTAGCCAATGTAACTAAGGAACTGAATTTCTCATTTTATTATAATTTACATAGCATTAGTGGCTAGTGGATATCGTACTGGACAGTCCAGTTCTGGATCCTCTCTCTCAATCCTTGGGACTACCTTACGTGACAGGCAAGATCAACTCCATTTTAAAGCTGAAAGTTTAAGTGACTCACCAAAGGCCACAAAACTCAAGCCCAGAATTCTGGCCTGGAGCTGAAACTGAAAACAATTTTGTCTGGCACCAAGGCCTATCCTCTTTACACTGTTCTAATCTGTTTCTCTCAGTGGAAGAGGTGGGTCTGGACATAGGAAAGTCCAGGACTTTCCTGAGGGAAACTGCAGCAGAACTTCTAAACAAGGGCACCATTGAAATGGTGGGCAGAGATGGTAACTCGGCGGCAAAAAGGATTGGCTAGTCAGAAAAAAATACACAAGACATAGGGACTGTCCATTCACCTCTCTTCAGTCTCTTCCAATATCCAGCCTAGTCTCTGCCATCTACTTGCCTAGTCAATCCACAACCATGTCAATGTCTCTCCTGATCAGAGTGGCCAACTGTGACAAAGCCAGCCTGCAGAAGAAATAATTACCAGGAATTTTGGTATCTAGGACATGTCCAACAGAACCTTGCAGGCTCCAAACATACCCTGCCATACTGTCCTTCATGGTTCAGGGATGGGACTCTGCAATCCACATTTCTGCTTTGCCCTTTTTGACTCAGTACATCCTTTCCAAACCTTCAACAGCACTCCATTGCCATTACACAGGTCAGCCATGGCATTCACCCTTCCCACGGCTCCCTTCTACTTGTTGAATATAGTACTCTGCCTGTTCCGGGATCCAAACTTCAAGGCCATTTTGTCCTTCACTTTCTCATCTCCACACCTTTGCCACTGCCACCACCCTTTCACCTTGGAGAAGTGCATATCCTTTCCTGTTCTGAAAAAATTAGTGTCATTCTATTTTGCAATCTAATTTTCTTTGGAAGTCTATCACTATAGTTTTCATACCTTGGGGTAAATACCATCTTGGATGTTTAAGTAAGCATTCTGTTCTCCCACGCAATTAATATCCACACGTACTGTGCCAGGCATAAGGCTAGGATCCTAAACAGAGGGTTCCTACCACCAAGGAACTCATTGCTTAAGCAGGAATTGACACTAAACAAGAGCAGGTGATGACTGTAATAAGGGTCTTAGAAAAAACAGGAACTGTCAGGTGCATACATATGAATAACTTGCTAGACACTCTGCCTCAAACAGGCCTTTTGGTTTCATTAAATACAGTGTGCCTGTGACATCCGAAGCTCGGGGTTAGCTGAGCATTTCCATGAAGGGCCAGAAGTCCTCAAGGTAAAGCCCCTCTCTTCACCTGGCCCTTGCCCAGGATCCCAGCAGCAGGCCCCAGCTCTCAGTCATCAACTTCACTTTCCACTTACCAAGGATGCAGAGGTGCCTCAAGGCCCAATACTCTTCTGTGGTGTGCCCACCTGTGCCCTCAGAGTTTCTGCCCTTGCATCTATTACACTGCCAGTTTCCTGTCCCAGCACGTGTCCAAGGTGCTTCCTTGGCTCTGTGTGCCCTGATCTGGCACGGAGGACATTGCTCCAGCATATGATGTGCAGGTCTGGCTGTCAGCTCAAGGATATGTCACAGAGAGGTCAATTAGCCTGGTGTTCTTGAGCTCATGGGGTGGGGCCAAGTGGCAGCAGCCAGGTGACTCCCCACCTTCAGTTAATGATCTTTAAAGTTAATCCATTAGAAACCAGGAGAGATTAAAAAAAAAAAAAAAAGAAAGAAAGAAAGAAAAAGAAATTCTATAAAGTATGGATATAAGATAGACCATGATAGCCTAAACATTCTGTACTGTGACAGCAAAATCTAGCCATATCTCCTATCTTCCAGTGCTTAAAGTCTGGGAGTTTGTAACTTAGTTATTCTCCTTATTGCCTCTGAGTACATAAAGTGACATTTGAGGCAGACAAGGAAACACAAGACGCAACCAACTGTAAAGACAGTCTTCACTGCCCCCTCCTAGGGTGACCCACTTTCATAGCCTTGCTTTCAGTGGCCTACCACTATCTTCCTTGCTCTCTATCCTGTGGGCAATGTGTTATCTCTTTCCTAAAATAAGAAAATCACATAAGACTTAAACAGTTAAATTTCCCAGGACTTAAGAGAGATGGAAAATAGGAAACTTTCTTATTTTAAAGCAAACAACACCTACAATACAAAAGCTCAAAATTAAAATGTGCTAAAACACTCTAATTGGGAGAAGGATGTGGCAGCTCACTCCCAAAACAACAATCAGCCACTGAAAACCCTATGAAGGTAACTATGAGTAGGACCAAACTTGAGGGTACCTAACAACAACAAACAATAAAACACTCTAATATGCATAGAATTCAATAAAAGTAGCAGTATGAGCCACCAAAAACAAAAAAGACTGATCAAACAGTGTTAAATTAGTTAATGCTTGGGGGAAAAGGTCAGCAACAGGAAGGACTTTCACAGCATTTTTAAAACAACAGAAATCTCACTAAAAAATACCCCTGGGAACAGGTGCAGTGGCGCACATCTGTAATCCTAGCGACTCAGGAGGCTGAAGGAGTTCGAGGCCAGAGGCAGCCTGTGCAACTTAATGAGACCCTGACTCAAAAGATGAAAAATGGGCTGAGGGTGCTGCTCAGTGGTAGAGCACCTACTCTTACAAAGTATGTGTGAGGTCCTGGGTTCAACCCCAAAGTATCACAAGAAAACAAACAAATAAACAAAACTTCTGGTCATCAAAACACAACAAAAGAAGGGGGTAGGGCATAAACTTATTTGTAACAAATGAAAGACAAAAGATTAATATTCTTAGCATATTCTAAGAAATATAAATTAGTAGAAAAATAGTTTTAAAAAGAATATAAAAGGAGAAACATGAAAAACACATTAACTTCATTAATATCAGAGAAATGCACGTTAAAACAATGACATATCATTTTTCACCTATTAAAAGGGTAAAAATAAAATATGGAATACCTAGCAGAGGCAAGAGTATTGCCACTCTCAGGCACTGCTCAGAAGAAAGAGCAAACTGGCAATAAATATCCACATTTTCTAAGTTATTTCCTTTGATCCAGTAATTCCACTGTCAATCTTCCAAGGAAATAACCATGAATATGACCAAAGATTTACAAGCATCTTGATCAATTTATGAGAAAAAACTTAAATTGACAAGAGCCACCCATAGGGAATTAGTAAAATAAGTCATAGCTCATTTGTACAATGAAATGTTATGAATTCATTAAATGCTTTTAAGGCTATTTAATAACATGGGAAAATAAAAATGTACTGAATTATCCTCCCAGTGACATCAAAATGTTAGGTTTAAGACTATAATCCAAACAAGTCTCTCCTATGCTTCCAGAGTGCCCTTCTCTGGTCCAAGACATCCTTCTAAGCTTCCCCACTGACGTGCTTCTCTGCTGCTCTAAACTATTCCTTGCTCACCCTTCTTTCGTTGCTGGGCCTTCTCAACACAAATAGTTCTCTGCTTATCAGTCCTCAGGATAAATTAAAGACATTTTTCCACTGTCTTAATCTTCTTAAAGGACATTTCCCCTACTACCCAGCACCTCCTTCTCTGCTGCTCAAACTAGCTCTCCTAGGAAATCTAGCTGTTTTTCCAATCCCTGCCTACCTTCATCCCCAAAAGCCTCCTTTTTTCTTGCCAACGATGAGTGCTCAATTATTTCTTGAATGAATGATCTAAAAGTATAAATCCAATTCTGAGAAAAGAAATCAAATTATTGAGTTCAACTCCAGCTGGATTACAGGAGGCTTTCATTCATTTTCTTATCCACCCTATCCTATTTCCTCCATATTTCAAATGTACATCATGTATAATTTTATATACTTTCTCCTCCATTTTAACTGGGTCTAGATTAGAGATAAACATGTGTGACCTGGAACAATAAATTAAACTCAGTTCTATAAATTTCCATATATTTTGGAAAACATTTAAGAGCTATGGTAGGTCTGGCTTCAACAAGCAGCCAATCAATAAGTAGTTCTCTTTTGTGGAACTAAGGATTAACACATTAACAGAAAATTAAAGCATGTCTCAAAATCTATCAGCCATTTTGTGTGCAATCTCTGAACAATTTATACCCTGACTCTAACATAAATCTACCCAAAGCATTTGCAATACAATTTCCCAAAGTTGGTCATATTCTTCTTTTCACTAGTGACCAGCCTGATGCATAGCATGTTTAGCTACAAACAGCTCTGCTGATTGCCCCTGCAACATTTTCATGGCTCGCCAATAGATCTGTCCGCAGTTCTCAGGTCTACCAAGGGGGTGGTTCAATTCTTCTTTGATGTAATCCATCCAAAGATCTTTAAAAGGAACCCAAAAAAAGTACAATAAATGTAATTAGACTACTGACAAGGCTTTATTGGTCAAATTTCATTATTTCATATTAATTCAATTTAGGATTTGTAAGAAGTCCCACCCTTTGTTATTTCCCTAGTACCATATGCAAAACAATACCTCTCTTGTCTTCATAATCTAAGGTACAGGAAAAGGGTTTTATTGTTGTTGTTATGAAATGGAAAACCTTCATGTTAATCATGACAGCCTGTGTTATTTAATAAACCAAAAACACTAAATTTTTTAAAGAGAGGATTTTGCTGAGTCTCTTCGAAGGCAAAATTCACCTCAATCAGTTCACTATGTCCTTGTTACCATGCTTAATAACAATTTGCTTGGGCTAGCAAAAATCATGCTTTCATTCATTTTACTGCAAAAGTCTGTTGAAAACCAGTAGGAGCTAATGTATTTACTTTGTGTTATTTGAGACACGGTCTTGATATGTAGCCCAGGATGGCCTTGAACTCCTAATCCACCTGCCTCTACCTTCTAAGTACTGGGATTATAGGCAAGGTGGTGGCACCATGCCTACTTCTAATGTATTCTTTTAATGTGAATTTAATAACTATACAAGTCAGTATTTGTTGTTGTTATTGTTGTTGTTAGATCCCATCGAGTTGGTGTCCAACTCATAGCAACCCTAAGTACAACAGGGAAAACAGTATTACTAGTGCTTCTCTGTTATTCATAGGGTTTTCAATGGCTGATTTTTGGGGTGGAGTGGGTTGATGGGTCCTTCTCCCAAGACTACAACACCTGGTATCTCCAGGCAGTCTCTCATCCAAGTACTAATCAGGCTGGACCCTGCTTAGCTTCTGAGGTCTGATGGGATCAGATGCCACAGTGGTACAGCTGTAGGCAATGTATTTTCTTATGTGAATTTAATAACTATACAAGTCAGTATTTAAGAGCTTACAAATAAAGCCCCATATTGTACATGGCAAACCTATGCCCAGAATATGTTGTATAATTCCTAAAAATGAGGGCAATGTAGTAACAGCCAATAACAACAAATGACAGTTAGCATTCCACATTTGCCCCTGTGTTTTAACTCCTACGCATTTTTGTTCTTCGGATCTACATCATTTTAATTAAATCTGTTTCTTAACTGATACATACAAATATAAAAATTATACATATTAATGGGATGCAATGTGATATTTCAATACACATGTACATTGTATAAGGTTTAAATTTGTTAAGAATATCTATCTCCTTAAACATTCATCATTTCTTTATGGTGAAAACTCAAAATCTTTTCTTCTAGCTTTTTGAAATATATAGTATGTTATTATCTATGGTCACCCTACTGTGAGATAGCACATCAGAAGTTCTTGCTGCTAACTGTAACTTAGTACTCATTGATCAACTTTGTTCCATTTCTTCCTTCTCACTACTATGACTAATGACTTACATTATTAACCTCTTCCTTACAAATATTTTTTTTTCTTTTCTTCCTTTTGGCGGTACTAGGGAGCTGAACCCAGGGTGTCACATTACTTTCACAAGCACTCTACCACTGGTCTCCACCCCAGCCCCTTTAAAAACTGTTTTGTCTTCCCTGTCTCAAAAAAAAGTGAAAAAACTGGGCTGGGGGTGCAACTCAGTGGTACAACACTTGCAAAGCATGCAAGCGCAAGGCCCTGCGTTCAGCCCCCAGTACCACAAAAATTTTTTTTTAAAAATCCTTTTTTATCTTGAGATGGGGTCTTGCTTGCCTCTGGTCTCAAACCTGAGATCCTTCTGCCCCCACCTCACAAGTCACTGGGATTACAGCAGTGAGTCACCATGCCCAGCATAAATACTTTAAACCAAGCAAATATTTCTCTAATCTAGAGCTAAGAGAAGAACTCATAGATCCCTGGGCTTGTGAATCTAAAACTGCTAAGTAAATTTTGTGTCTAAGTACAGAATTTATGCATGAAGCAAAGGAAGGAGGCAAGGGAAGGATTCAAGTTTTATTCTAAAAGAGGGCTATGACACAAAATAAGTTAAGAAACACTATTCTAACAATACTAATAGGTCACAGACTACACAAGCCAACATTCATGTGTATGTTAGCTGAAGTTTACTTACCAGAATCTGAAGATCCAAACTCTCTCAAAGCCCTTTCATAATATTCTCTTATGTTTGTCATCTTGCAGGATTCCTAACAAAAACAATCAGAAGATCTTGCCTTAAAAGCATAATTCATAATGTCACAAATTCATTTCAACCACATTGTTAAGCACCTACCATCTGTTGGGTATTTGAAAGAGGGTCAAGAATTAAGATAAACCAGCCTAGTTTTCAACTTATTCAGAAATAAAACTTCAGCAGAGTAAGTGTCAACCATAAAAGCACTTTGCTCTGGTGGCACAGAGAAAAGCCTAATAAATTTTCAGTGAAGACCCTGACTGGATTCACAGGAAACAACACTTGAAAGCCTTGAGGGATGAGTAGAATTTAAATAAAGAAATAAATGGAGAAGGTTGTACTCCCCATGTCTAAGGATTTCTTCCTTTTGAATATATAACCTCTGGCACAAACTAGTTATGTACACCTTAAAACTTCTTATATCAAAGCTAGGCATGGTGGTGCATGCTTATAATCCCAGCACTCGGGAGGTTGAGGCAGAAGGATCATCACCATGAGTTCAAAGTCAGCCTGGTCTACATAGCAAAGCCCAGGCAAGCCTTGGCTATGCGCAAGACTCTGTCTAAAAAATATTTTTTATATCAAAGTAAACTGCAAATCCCCCCCCATCTGTCAGCTTGTCATGCTATGGGGGCTTATGTGGTGCTGTGATGCTGAAAGCTATGCCACCAAAATCTCAGATACCAGCAGGGCCACCCATGGTGGATAGGTTTTAGCTAAGCTTCCAGACTAAGAAAGACTAGGGAGAAGGATCAGCAACCCACTCCTGAAACAATTTGCCATTGAAAACCCTATGAATAGAAGAGAAGCATTGTCAAATATAGTGCCATAAAATGAGGCCCCCAAGTTGGAAGGCATTCAAAACACAACTGGGGAAGAGTTGTCTCCTCAAAGAAGAGTTGACATGAATGATGAGAATGGAATAAAGCTCCATTTGCAGATATGACACCACTCAAAATGAGAACAAACATAGCGGCTATAACACTGGGCTCAAACATAAAAAAAAGTGTTGGCACAGTGTTGGGTAGTGTTTCATTCTGTTGTACATAGGGTAGTTATGAGTCGGACCTGACTTGACCACATCTAATAACAATAATAAAGTGTAAATAAATACAAGTATATTACCTTCAGCAAGTTTTCTTAAACCCTTGGGCTTTTAAATATTTCTTCACCCGAAAAACAAGGATAATAACATCTCTTGGCACAACCACAAATGTGAAGGTGCTAATTACATACCTAACAGAATAGCTGTCATTATTTTTACAGACAATAACTGCTAATTCTTTATATCTTTTTTTTTTTAATGAGCTGCAGTTCAAAAATCCTCTTTTATAATAAAATAACTGCTTCCTGGGCTGGGGTGTAACTCAGTGGTAGAGCACTTGCCTTGCATGCTCTGGGTTCAATCGCCAGCACCACACAAAACAAATTTTTCTCATTCAAATCTCCCCTCACTGACTATCTTATATGTTATAGGAAGTCAGTTTAACTTTGTATCCGTAAAACACAGAATCATACTTTACCGAGGGTTTATAATATACATGGCACTATGCAAACTCCTGAACATCCAGGATCTTGTTAGGCCTTATAACTCTCACACCCCTGAAACAAGCATAAGGACCTCTTTTATAAATGAAGATGTGAGGCTTAGAATTAAGGGACTTGTCCAACGCACATAACTATTAGGTTAATAATCAAAAGTCTGGTTATTAAACATTATGCTAACCTATCTCCTCTAGTATAAAACTGTACTATACTATAAGAACAGATATTTAACTCAAGCAACAATATCAGAAACCATAGAAAAAGGAGTTCCACCTCACTAGTAATTTTTAAAAATTCTAACAAAAATAATAAACACCAAGTGAAATACCAAAATAAAAGAGAAAAAAGCAAAACTGAATACTTAGAGAAACTATGAGAAAGCAGGTATACTGGTATATCTGCCAATTCCCTCTACACAAATATAATTCTTTGGAAAGACTATCTGGCAATGTATTTATTAAATGCATAAAAAAAGTCCCTAATCCTAGAAATTTATCTCAAGAATATAATTCAGAAAAAAAAAAAAAAAGCTACATCAATAAAATGTTTGCAGAACTATTTTTGATATCAAAAAACTAGAAATAGCTGGGCGTCACCACGCCTGTACACGCACATGCCTGTAATCCCAGCAACTTGGGAGGCTGAGGGAGGATTACAAATTTGATGCCAGAGGCAGCCTATGTAACTCAGAGAGACCATGTCTCAAAATAAAATGTAAAAAATGTTCTGGGGGTACAGCTTAGTGGTAGAGTGCTTGCAAAAGCATGTGTGAGGCCTTGGGTTCAACCCCTCACCAAAGAAAAACAAAAACAAACAAACAAAAAAAACAGAAATAAAAGCTAGATGTAATAGCATGCACCTGTAATCCCAGAACTCAGCAGGCTGAGGCAGGAGGATTGGGAGTTAAAGGCCAGCTTGGGCTACAGTTAGACTCTGTCTCAAAAAAAACAAAACAAAAAAACCCTCTAGAAATAACTTATTCATAAGGAAACAGATATGAAAACTACAAGTTTAAGAATACTATTACAGTCCTGGTGAGGTGGTGCACGCCTATAATCCCAATATTTGGGAGGCTGAGGGAGGAAAATCAGCACAAATTCAAAGCCAGGCTGGTATACATAGCAAGTTCCAAGTCAGCCTGGGCTATTAGCAATGAGACCCTGTCTCAAAACACAACAAAACAAAACAGAAAAGAATAACACTATAACCATTAAAAAGACAAGAAATATGCAACAGTAGGAATGTGTTTACAAAATAATGTAAAAAAAAAAAAGAGAGAACTCAGCTGGGTGGGAGTGGTACATACTGGGAGGATTGTGAGCTCCAGGCTAGCCTGTGCTACACAGCAAGTTCAAAACCAACTTGATTTACATAAGGAGATAGTGTTTCAAAAAATCTGGGACTGGGGATGTAGCTCAGTGGTAGAAAGCTTGCCCAGCATGTGCAAGAGATTGAGTTTGATTCCCAGCACCATAAAGACAGAGAGAGAGAGAAACAGAGAGAAACCCTGTATGACACCCAAGTCAAAAATATAACAGTGTAAAACCACGTGCACATGTGAACAAAAAGTTACAGAAAGCAACTAAAAATAAAGTATTACTGGATGGATTGTGATGTGACTGCAGATCCATTTGAGTTTTTGTGTATTATTTTTTAACTGAGACTTTCCCATCCTGCTCCCCACTCAGTTCCATTTAAAAACACCAGCAATAGTAACTGGGTGCCCATTGTCTACCTCACCACCCAAGAAATAGACATGGTACTATAGAGGCAGTGCAGCAGCACTTGCCTAACCCGGCAGGAATATTCCTGTGAGGGGTGCCATCCGAGGGGTCTATTCTCCTGACACGTACTTTCTCCTCTTTGGTTGCTTATCTTCCCTACACTAACTCTATGGAACCAAAGGACCAGAAATTCACACTGCATTATAATGAGCTTTAAAAATAACCAGATGCTGCCACAGATTAGGAACTATCAACCCATTTTCCCAGACAAGAAATGCTGAGAACACTTACTTGTTCCTTTTCAAACTGCATCATTTTCCTAAAAAAATCAATTGAAAATGGACGGCTTTCCTGTAAACTAGATAGAAGTAGGGGGAGTGTTATCTTCCACAGTAATAAAAAGTCTTCCACATCTCGTAAGTATAAACAAATACTTAAGCCTGTGCCTCTACAATAGGTAGTTTAACCAAGAACTGGGCTGCGAGTCAATGCAAGGACTGGACTGGACTGGACTTGATACCTGGTCATTCCTCTGACTCAACACTTTCACTTGCTGATGACTTACTCTTCACCACCACTAAACTCTTTCCCACTCCCTCTTCTTCCTGTTCTCTTCTTGTTCAGGTTTAGAGTCTTAAGTTCTCCAGGTCTTTTTGGAGGCTAATAATTCTGTATCTAAGAATACATCCTAAGGAAATAATTTCCAATATGGACAAATAATATTACCACAGAAATGTTCATCAATGCAGTATTACTGTGGCCAAGGAAATTATGGCATATCCACATGGTAGTACATCATACAACATTTTTTGTTTTGTTTTGCTTTGTTTTGTGTGAGACAGGCCTTGCTATATTGCCCATGCTGGTCTCAGACTCCTGAACTCAAGGAGTCCTCCTACTTCTGCCTCCCAAGTAGCTGGGACTACAAGCATACACCACTGGGCCGGGCATGGTGGCGCACGCCTGTAATCCCAGAGGCTTGGGAGGCGGAGGAAGGTGGATCGCAAGTTCGAGACCAAAGGCAGTGTAATTTAGCAAGACCCTGTCTCAAAAAAAAAAGTTAAAAAGTGGGCTGAGGGTGCAGCTCAGTGGTCCAGCACTTGCAGAGCATGCAGGTGCAAGACCCTGGGTTCAACTGCCAGTACCAAGGAAAAAAAAAAAAAAAGTATACACCACTGCACCTACCATTGCACATGGCTCCAAAGAGAATTTATTTATTTTATTTTATTTTATTTTGCGGCAATAGTCAGGATTGAACCTAAGGCCCTGCATATGCTAGGAAACCCTTCTACCCCTTGCCTACATCACCAGCCTTTTTTTATTTTTTATTTCAAAACAGGGGCTCACTAAAGTTGCCCAGACTGGCCTTAAACTCACTAGGTAGCTCAGGTAGGCCTCAAACTGGCAATCCTCCTAAGTAGCTGGCATTATAGGTGTGTGCTTAGCTGTTTTTAATACGTGATGTTTATGAAGAAATTTTATTGAAAGGGAAAAAGGCCAATCTAATGTTCACTAATAAAAGCAGTACAGAAAATTGTCATTATAGTATAATCTCAACTACATAAAAAGCAAATTTTTAAATGACATATTAGGCTGTGGGTGTAGCTCAGTAGTAGAGCACTTGCCAAGCATGTGCAAGGTCTTGGGCTTGATCTCAATCACCACAAAAAATAAATAAATAAATAAAATATATTGTGTTTTTTCTCTTTATGATACAATTACAATGATCAACAACAACAAATTACTTATTTTTTTCTCTGACAATGGGTATGAATTGTTTTTACTGTTCAAAAAAAAAGAAAACATAACTTTTTGAGAGTTTCTGGGATTACTTTCTTGGATACTATTTATAATACATATAATCTGGATATGAGGGGCTAAGTATAGGCAGAAAGACTAGAAACAGCTATGAATGTTTGTGAGTACCTTTTAAATACAGCTCTGGCCTTTTTGTAGCCACCACTTCGATAAGCCCAATCCAGGTATTTTTCCTTCAGAGTCACTGAATTGGCACCTGTGATAGCTAAAATAGCTTTCTATAGTTTAAAAGAAAAAAGCAGTAAGCTGTGTAAGGAAATTTACACATAACAAAACATTCTCCCATAACCACCCCAGGCCATTCGATAGTGCTTCAGGAACACCTGCAGATGAAATCCCCATTTCCCATTCCACAAGGCACAGAACACAGAGACTACCTTAAAGATTGCTTCCGTGTCTTCTTGGCTTTTCGCACCGTCACTCCACTCTGCCCAAGAAATCCACAAAGGCAGACAAACCTGCTCATAATAAAAAATGTTAGAAAGCGACTACTTACCACTCTGCCCAGAAAACTAATTACTATAAAGACAGATTCCATCAAAGATAATCAACATGTAAAATACAGATTCATTTCTAGGCTATGCTAATTATGGAAGAATTCTCATTGCCCGGCAAGAGAGCATGCCAGAACACAGCCTTCTGACAAAGTCGTACATAGTAACACTCTCTTGATAATCTTAGTTCCCTTATGATGGGAAATACTACCTACAGTTATCATTATCAATCAGTTAAGCAAGCAATTAACAGCCCACAGCCAGTTAGATCTTCAGCCACTCAAGTCACAGCTTTGCCGCCTAGGACGCACAACATAAGAACTAATTAATCTAGGCTAAACAGACTGATGTTCAGTTATGCCCCAGAAGCAAACACAAATGAGCAGTACAACAGGTTTTTTTCCCCCTACTTTACCTTTTGGAATACTTTTTTATCCCACCAATATAAAAGACTTACTGAAAATTTTTAAGGTTTAGACCTTTAAACTTTAAGATTTAGAAATATCTTGTGATTAAAAGTTGGGTTTATGAGCCAGGCACAATAGTGCATGCATGTAATCCCAGGGACTCAGGAGGTGGAGGCAGGAGGATCACAAGTTCCAGGCCAGAAGCAGTCTGTGTAAATCAATAAGATCTTGTCTCAAAATAAAAAGTAAAAAATGAGCTAGAAGGTGTGGCTCAGTGGTAGAGTACTTGCAAAACAAGTGTAAGGCCCCAAGTTCAATCCCCCAATACTACCAAAAAAAAAAAAAAAAAAAAAAAAAAAAAAAAAAAAAAAAAAAAAAAAAAGTTGGGTTTAGATCAGTTTTGGATAACATTCTAATAGTATTTCTCATTTTTAAGATTTCTAAGCCAAATAGGAAGTTTTATATAATTTAATAAATTTCCAAATAAAAGATTAGAAATAGGCTGGTAAATGAAAGTAAAATTTTTCTACTCTTGACCTTTGAACCATCACCACTTAATAACAAATGTCATTCTAGGGCTGGTTCTTATCAGACAAGTACATTCCAAGTGAACTTTCACTAACATCTTAAACGTTTTCCCAAACAGAATGAAATATGAAAGACCCAATTCACATACCTGGGGTTTCAGGTGAACAAAAGCTTCTTCAAAAAGCATGGCTATGTCAGGGCTCTTTGAGTCAATAAGCACCTGCAGCTTCATCTGCCACATTGTCACAGAGTCCTTGAACAATTCAATCCCAGCTTCTGCCACCTCCAGAGCTTCCCTAAAGAAGTCATGGTGCAGCAACAACTCGATCTAAAACAAAAGATTACTGGAAAGTTAATTACATTGAAACTTAAATTACCTAAATAGACAAAAATAAAGACCTCATTTGAGGCAGTGATTTCACCAGCCTTTCTACTAAACCTTTTACCATGGCTGCTAAAATAAGTACAAAGGGAGCAATTGGAATTCCTTCTCCTTTCCCTGCTCCTATTCATAAGGGCTATCAAAAAAATAAGGAAGAGATGAAAAGAGGACCTAAATAATTTTAACTGCAACCCACATCCACCAGAGCATAAAAATCAATAAAGGTAAAACTGGTATTTATAGGGTAGTAATAGGTATATTCATTCAAATGAAGTTGTACACACTGCTACAATTTTTCTGAAATACAATTTGACATTAAGTAATGAGAGTAATGAAAGTGTTAAATTTTGGAATATTACTTTTTGTTTTTTGAGAAAGTGTCTCACTGTGTAGCTCTGACTGATCTGGAACTCGCTATGTAGCCTAAGTCACCTACCCACCAAGTGGCAAAACATGATCTAAAACTGTGTACTTCCATAGCACATTATTCTAGACTTTATAACAAGTTTTTACCAACACCACAGAATACAAAAGCAGTTTTTTTTTCCTTTCTTTGTGGTGCTAGGCATCAAACCCAAGGCCTTGCACATGCTAGGCAAGTGCTCTACCACTGAACATTTAAACACATCTCAGCAGTATTTTGTTTTGTTTTTGTTTTTGTTTTTGAGGGGCTCCCTATGTAGCCTAGGCAGGCCTCAAACTTGCAATCCCCTGCCTCAGTCTCCTGACTGCTGATTACATAGGTACCACTATGCTCAGTGTTCTCATTTGTCTATATTGAATCAATAGTTACGCTGGACCAGACATATGTCCAAAAAACGAAGGTTCAGTAAAAGATGGGTAAGTAGGATAGGGGATACAGCTCAGTAGCAATGCATTTGCTTATCATATACAAGGCCCTAGGTTTATTCCCAGCACTGCATGCATGTATGAATAGGTAAATAAATAAATGATCAATGAATGAGCAGACAAAACAAACCCAAAATAAACCAAACAGACGTTTTGTTTGTATGCTTCCCACTATATAATCTCTCTCCCTTTACAGATTTCACTTTTAGTATATACCAGATACTAAAAACCAAATGTAAACACCCTCTCCATACCACACTCCCACATCAGCTTAATCATGTAAC
Organism: Pedetes capensis; assembly: GCA_007922755.1. Classification (NCBI taxonomy): domain Eukaryota; kingdom Metazoa; phylum Chordata; class Mammalia; order Rodentia; family Pedetidae; genus Pedetes; species Pedetes capensis. The sequence continues at coordinate 37,681 of VMDO01011663.1, forward strand.
TATATATTTAAAACACATGATACTAACACAAAAACAACTAGAATAAAGAATATGTAACTGTCAGTGAAATGTGCTTTCCATGTCCTTACCCACTGCTTGTACTGGAATTCTGAAAGGAGCTTGAGTTCATGTGCCTTCTTGAATGCATTCATGGTTCTTTCCTGCCTCTGAAACCAGAAAGATCCCTCAGCTCATTAAAAAGATCCCGGCAGTGGCTTCTTGCCTTTGATCTGAGCAAATGCAGTTTTGTGTATTTCTGAGAATTCAGAGAAGGGACTAAGTTGCTCCTGCATGGTGGTGTCACTCATGACAAGATGAGCAAGCAGCTACACCAGGTACAGTCTAATAAGAAGATAGCCCCTCCCACCTGCATAGGTGGGTAGCCAGGATAAGGACAAACTAGACTTAGATCTTCAGAATGACAAGTCATCCACAAGGAGAAAACGAGTGGTTGTTACACTTTGGGACTAAATGTCACCCAACGGTAATGTGTTTGAATGTTTAGTCCCCAGGAGGTGGCACTGCCCTGGAAGGCTATGCAACTTTGAAGGCAGGATCTCACTTAGTGGAAATGAGTCACTGGGGCAAGGCTTTTGGAGGGTTTCACCCAGATCCCTAGTTCTAGTAAGCTCTCTCTGCTTCCTGATCACAAAGGTGTAAGTTTGTCTGCCATTGGCCCTGCTACATGTCATCCCTTCTCCACTGCCATTATGGACCGATCCTCTAACTGTGAGCTCCCAATAAATATTTCCTTCCTAAATTTGCTTTAGTCAACTATTCTGCCATAGCAACAACAAGTTGACTAATACAGCGGTTAAGTATGAAATTCCAGAAGCTGGTCCAAACTCTGAAAGAATTGTGCTTCTGTTGTTCTTTTAGAAAATAGGCACTCGCTAGTCAGTCACTGCGGGGCTGGGATTTAGCTCAGGTGGTAGAGCGCTGCGCTGCAGTCTCTGAGGTCCAGAGTTCAATTCCCAGCACCGCCAAAATGGGAGAAGGACCTGGCAATCCACTCCCAAGGCAATCCCAAAACAGTCAGCCATTGAAAACCCTATGAGGGTCGCTATGAGTCCGATACTGACTTGATGGCACCGAACAACAACAACAACAACAAGTCGGTCACTGCAACCATGTAAAAAGTCTTTACCTTCCCTCTGAGGAATGCACTACTAGTCTTCTTAGAAAATCTTTCCAGGCAAAAGTTGATATAACACTTCCACATGGCCTCTGGAAAAGTCAAATTACTCTGATCAGACCACTAATTATCTTAGTGCAAAAAACATTAGACTTTTTTTTTTCAACAGGAAACTCCTCTGAGGAAGAATTTAAACTAGCATGATTTAAAAAGTGTTACACTGATTATAGCTAATCAATCATAACAAATATTGGGGAAAAGTGGGCAATGACATAAACTCAGTAGATTTGTCCAGGTTTTCTATCCCCTCTACCTTTGTTCTCCAATATTACAAAATAAAAATTAAAACTCTAACAAAAGACACATAAGGAATGATAATTAAAGAAACTTCTGTTATCATTTCCTAAGTATCATTTGCTCCAAATAAATGAACATAAATGCCACTATAATCAAGGAAGTTCATAAAAGCTCCAACTTTCACTATCAGAGAAAGAGCAAGCCAGAAAGCCAAGTACATTATAAAAGTGACTATAAAGAGATTTCTACTATTGATTTTGATATCAGGAACAGGAATGTCAGTTTCACACTCATGGATACAATTATTCCTCTACTATGTAACAGTAATAGAAGCTCACCTGTAGGTAGAGTCTTAACTGCCTCTTCATACACAGCATAGCACCTCTCCTCTCTCCGGCCCATTTCCACTGCTCTGGCTTGTTTCGTTGGGGGCTGCTCTTCTCCTGGTTGTGACTTAATCTCTAATTCTTGTCGTGCTACATAATCCCAAGTAAGAGGGTCATCTGTGTGCAGAACCTGAAGGCTGAAAATTACATCTTATTGAAATCTGCCCTACGATAAAGAGACTAACTCCAGAATATCAGAAAGACAGTACTATGTGGACAAAAAAATATACAGGACACCCTTTACAAGTGTAGTACCATAAGAGCCACCTTCCAATAGGCTCTCTAGAATATTTTAACTCATTGCATAAATTAGTCAATAGAACAGATTTGTTACACACTTAATGAGTTTCAGAAACCCTTCGCAAATGTTAACTTTCAAGTTAGCTATTATAAGTCAAACCAGCAGTTATCTGTGAACACAGAAGCCTCTATGAACCCTGGACAACCTTATTATATCTTGAATTCCTATAATAATAGAGGCAGAGACAAAGTCCAGCCTAGTCCTCAATCAAAACTCTGAAAACATGCAAAGGACAAACTGATCCACTTTCTGTCTCTTGTGAAAGCAAGAAGTGTTACATAAGAATGGAGGTACTATCAAGTAGGCATAAATAATTTTTTTAACCCAGGGCCTCATGCATACTAGGCAAGGCAAGTGCTCTACCTCTGGGCTACACCTCCAGCCTCTTTTTTATTTTTATTTTCAGACAGGGTTTTGCTCAGTTGCACAGGCTGCCTCTGGCCTCGAACTCATGATTCTCCTGTCTCAGCCATCTGACTCATTGGGATTATAGGCAAGCACAATGACATCAGCCTACAAATAATTCTTACATACTAGAACGAGACTTTGAAGAATAAAAACACCTATAGCACTCAACTATAAAGAGTTATGAATACAACTCTCATTTTATGGACAAAAGACATGCCAGGAAAGCAGGATGTAGATTGCCTTTCTGAAAGAAAGCTAGTAAGAAAGTCAAAGGATCTCTCCAGGAATAAGTTTTTGTTTTTGTTTTTGTTTTTTGGCATTACTGGCAGTTAGTACTCCACCACTAAGCTGCACCCCTAGATCATTTTTTATTTTCTATTTTGAGACAGGGTCTTGCTAAATTACACAGGCTGCCTCTAGCCTTGAACTTGCAATCCTCCTGAATCCACCTCCCAAGTTGATGGAATTACAGGCATGCGCCAGCGCAACCACTAAATACATTTTTTTAATGCATAAAAGGACACAATTTTTCCTAAAACCTTTAGTGTGGTATCTTCTCTCCCCCCTTTCTAAAAACCCAACCCCAGCTAGGTATTGTGGTGCACACCTGTAAGCCCAGTGACTCAGGAGGCAGAGGCAGGAGGATCATGAGTTCAAGGTCAGATGTAGTCTGTGTTACTTAACAAGACCTTGACTCAAAATCTAAAAAATGGGCTGGGGTGCAGCCCTGTGGCTTTGGAAAGTTATGTGCAAGGACTTGGGATCAATCCCTAATTACTCCAATAAATAAATTAATAAGTAAACAACCAACCCCAAGTCCTTATCAGAAGACCAGAGACAGATATGTTGACATTTCCATTATTTTACTTACTCATCATAAATTTCTTTTTGTAGATCTTTGGCAAAGTCAAATAGCTGTGCAATTGAAAGAAGTGACACGTGAAACTCTGCACCTAAAATTTTAAAGGTAGAGAAGGGGAGATTCATTGACAGTTAAACTATATGGAATCACTTGATTCTAAAAGTACTATTTCGTTGATGTACTGGGGTTAGTTTTTTTGGTTGTTTTTCATTTTATTTATTTATTTATTTTTGAGACAAGGTCTCCCTATGTTACCCAGGCTAGTCTTGAACTTGTGATCCTCCTGTGTCAGCCTCCTGAGTGCTAGGATTACATGTATGCACTACCATGCCTGGCTTTGTTTTTGTTTCTGTTTTGTCAGTGCTAGGGATCAAACCTAGGGCTTCATACATGCTCTATGACTAAGCTACTCCCCTAGTCAGGGTTAATTTTTTTGGTTGTGGCAAAATAGGACAAAATAGGAGGAAAAGGTTATCTCATTCTCACTACCCAAGCAAAGCCATTAACATTTTGAATATGCACAAGTCCTTCTGACTTTCACTCTAAACTTCTTAGGGGCAAAAGAGAATAGAGTAAATCATCTACTTGTTTTCAAATCCCAGTGAATTAAGTACTCAACAAAAATTTATTGAGCTGGGTGTGGTGGTGCATGCATATAATCCCAATGACACAGGGATGCAGAGGCAGGGGGATTGGGAGTTCAAGGCCAGAGGCAGACTGCGTAACTTAGCGAGACCATGACTCAAGATAAAAAATAAAAAATGGGCTAGGGGTGCGGCCCAGTGGAAGAACAATGGCAAAGTATGTGCAAGGCCATGGGTTCAGTCCCTAGTACCACACACACACACACACACACAAAACACCTTACTGAAATGTCCAATTATGGCTAGAAGAAATAAGCCTTTTCTGAAAGATACAGGACACTATTCCCACAGAGTTTTATATATATTCTAGTGCAAAATTTCAAAATTAACTAATAGTCCCCTCATCTCATTATAAACAGAATGTTTCACTTTCCTACCACAAATAAATGCTCAAAAGATACCTACCTTTAATCTTGCTTACAGAATTTTTGTAGATAATCCGTGCCAACTCGCCTTTAAGGATTTGTTCGGGATGATCAAAATTCTCCTACAAAGTGTTATATGAAACATAACTTAAAAGGTAGTACCAGCTGGGCATGGTAGCACACATCTAAAACCCCAACACTAAGGAGGAAGAGGGAAGAGGATCACAAGTTCAAGGCCAGCCTGGGCTACATAGAGAGTTCCAGGTCCGCATAAGCTACATAAGGAGATCCTACCTTAAAAAACAAAACAAACAAAAAAGGTTAACACTAGTAAGCACAAAAGGCAGTAGCATGAAAATTAACAGTCCTAAACTACCTGTGCCATAGGACCTCCAGCAAATCATATGTCTCTGGGCCAGTTCCTTGACTTATAAAATGTACAGGTGGAGCAAAATCACTGATCCTCTAGCTAGTTTTTTCAGGTTTCTGGAGTGGTGAAAAGATCACAAGAGTTAAGGTTTCCACTCTCCATTTTGACCAGGATAGGTCAGCTTGTACATGCCTTAATTGACCTTCTATATAAGATTTAATTTGGATAAAAAAAAGTTCTGAGCTGTAAAGCATAACAGACAATATAGCAAAGGCTTTTTCTCAGTCTCCCAGTTTTTTTTTGTTTTTGTTTTTGTTTTTTTTGAGACAGTGTCTCACTATGTAGCCCCAGGCTAGATTGGAATTCAAGATCCTCCTACCTTCCCCTCCTGAGTGTTAGAATTACACGTGTGCACCACCACATCCAACACTTCAGCTCTAACATTCTAAACCTTCTTCACAATTATTCTTTCACATTACAAATTATATAAAAAGGAAAAGAACCAGATGTGGTGGAGTATGTCTGTAATCCTGGCACTTGAGAGGCTGAAGCAGGAGAACTGCAAGCTCAAGGTCACTCTGGGCTAAATACCAATATTCTGTCTCAAAAAACAAAAACAATTACATGCGATTTCTAGTCCATTTATATTGAAAACAAAGACCACTACAGGAAAAGTTTCTATCTTAAACAGAACTGGAACCCAAGGACATATAGAAAAATACTACTAAGTAAAAGATAGAGAAGACTTAGATGGGAAACTTAGATGGGAAGGGTGGGAGGAGGGGAAGCATAGGGGAGGATAAGGAGTAACCTATATGAATAATGTTTATCAAAATGCATATATGAAAATGTCACAATGAAAAGCATGTCAAAATGAATCACATTATGATGTACATTAAAAATTTCTAATAAAAAAAAAGGAAAAGGACTAGAAAGCACATGTTTTAAAATCTTTCACCTTGACCCTATTAATGTATCACTGAATGAGATCAGACAGTATTCAAGAATATAACTAATAATTTGAAGATCACTTCAATGAGCCCAAATATCTATCTTTAAAGCCCAATCTTTATTTTTTAATTTGCCTAGCCCATTTAGTTAGATCAACTCTAAAGTCATCTTTAAGTTTCACAATATGACAACATTAAATTGGAAAGAAAAATATATTCCAGCTGGGTGCAGTAGCACACACCTGTAATCCCAGCAACTCTGGAGGCTGAGGCAGGAGATCACAAGTTCAAGGCTAGAGGTAGTGAGACCCCTTCTCAAAATAAAAAGTAAAAAATGGGCCAGGGATGCAACTCAGTGGTATAGCATTTGCAAAGTATGCATGAGGCCCTGTGTTCAACTCCCACCTCTCAGTACTGCAAGAAAAAATAAAGAAAATTATATTTAAAAAATTTTCTCCTACTCCTAAGCAGGCTCAAAAAGCTATGTATTGTTAATTAGGGTCAACACATAAGGATCTTACCACATCCATGGCAGCCTTTTCAAATTCTTCCTTTTCCTTTCTCAGTTTCTCAGCATGCATCAGCTCCATCCTGAAGTACTACAAATGGAAAATAATGAATGACTTGAGAATCATTACAGATACTTTTTCAATTAGAAATATTTAAGATGCCTTGCTTTATAAGTATCATAAATATCAGATCTGGTAAAGTCAGGGAAGAGTATTATATTTTACTTTGTTATGAAACAAGTTGATACTGACAAGGTATGGTGAAGATGATATTATTTTATGCTCTTTTGACACAAAATCTGGGGATATGAATCAAAACCTTAAAAATGTGTTTGTACCCTTGATTATCACTTCACAACTAAACAAATAACAAAATCTAGCCCTAAGTTGGTGAACAGAAACAACAAACAAGCTAGTGCCCTTAATCCAGCTGAAAATTATACAAGTTTGGCATCTGACAATGAAGATTTTTACCACTTTATTTATTAACTTTATTATGATCTCATCCATATTTGTCAAAAATGTCAAAAAAGGCTGGGTGGGAAATCTGGACTTCCACTCCCATGTTGCAGGAAAGATGCAGAATGATATCAGAAGATATCTACTAAGCAGAAAATTATAATAATTTCCAGAGTGTAATAGCCAACATGTCTAAGATTCAATGGGAAATCGTCATCACATCAAGAACCAAGAAAAACTTAATTTGACTGAAAGACAACATTAAGATGATACAGGTGTTAGAATTATCTAAATAGGATTTTAAATTGGACATCATCAAGATGCTTTAATGAGTACTTTTAAACACACTTGAAACAAATGAAAAAATAGCCAAGTATCGAAAGACATAAAAATCAAAAACATAAAAAGGGCTGGGCAAGGTGGCACATGTCTATGATCCCAGCACTCAAGAGACTGAGGCAGGAAGATCTTGAGTTCCAGTCCAACCTGAGGTACATAACAAGACTATGTCTTAAAAAGAAGAAAGAAAGAAAAGAAAAAAAAGGACCAGATAGAAATTTTAGTACTGGGAAATACAATAACTGAAACTAAAAGCTCAGTGAGTGGACCCAACAGTACCATGAAGAGAACAGAGGAAAAAAATCAGTGATCTGGAAGACATAACTGTAAAAACTAGCCAGGCACTGTGGCACATGCCTATAATCCTAGTGACTCAGAAGGCAAACACAGGAGCATTGTGAATTTGAGGCCAGAGACAGCCTATACAACTTAGCAAGATCCTGCCTCAAAATAAAAAGTAAAAAGGGGGCTGAGGGAACAGCTCAGTGACAGATCACTTGCCTAGCATGTGCAGGGGCCTAGCATGTGGCAGGGCCTGAAAAAAAAAAATCATCCAAAATGGACAACACAAAAAAATAGGCTGAAAATAATAAACAGGCCCTTAGAAACCCATAGGAAGTGACAAAAAGTCTCATTTGTATCACTGCAGTTCCTGAGGTAGGAAGTGACAAAAAGTCTCATTTGTGTCACTGCAGTTCCCAAGGTAATAAGAAAAAACAAAAAAAAAAAAAAAACAAGGAGGAGGGCTCAAATATTTTTCTAAGAAATAATCACTTGGGGCTCATGGTGTAGCTCAGTAGTAGAACATTTGCCTGGCACCCACAGGGCCCTGGATTCAATCCCCAGCATTGTAAACAAAAAAAGAAAAAAGAAAAGAAAAAATGGCTGAAAAATTCCCAAATTCGGCAAAAACCAAACTTACAGCTTAAAGAAAGAAGTCCATTTGATAAAACCCAAACAAATCCATGACAAAAACACCATAATCAAAAACAAAGATGAAAAGGCTCAAAAGCAGTGAAAAATACATGACACCTTACCCAAAAGAGAACCACAATACGAATGACAGCAGACTTTCCATTAGAAAACACAAGGCTATTTGGGCACAGTGGTGCACACCTGTAATTCCAGAGACTCAGGAGGCAGAGGCAGGGGGATCGCAAGTTCGAGACCAGAGGCAGTCTGCATTATTTAGCAAGACCCTGTCTCAAAAAAAGGTAAAAAAATGGCCTGGGGGTGCAGCTCAGTGGTACAGCACTTGCAAAGCTTGTAAGTGAGAGGCCCTGGGTTCAACCTCCAGTACCGCGGGGAAAAAAAAAAAAAAGTTGTGCTAGAAGACCTACCATAAAAGACAGAAAGTTCTTAAAAGAGAATAGAAATTTTTTTTTAAAAAGGAATACTGGAACACTGGGAAGGAAGACACAAAAACGGAAAGAGGGAAAATATGGGTGAAATACAGCAGACTTTCACTTAAGGTACATTATGTCTGATGGCTGAAGCAGAAATTCTAACATTGTCTGATATGGTTCTCAAAAAGAATATATAAAGAATACCCATAGAGCAAGGCATAGAGGCACATGACTGTAGTTCCAGGTATTCAGGAGGCTGAGACAAAAGAATCACTTGAGCTCACAAGTTTGAGACTAGCCTGGACAACATAGTGAGATGTCTCAAGAAAAAAAAGAAAAGAAAAGAAAAGAAAAGGAGAAGAGAGGAGAGGAGAAAAAGAAGAGAAAGTCAGAGGAAGAAAAGGCAGGAAGGAAGGAAAGAAGAAAGAAGAGGGAAGGGAAGGCAAGGGAAGGGAAGGGAAGGAGGAAAGGAGGGAAAGGGAGGCTGGTGATGTAGATCCTAGCATGTATGAGGCCCAGGGTTTGATTCGCAGCACCACAAAAACAAAACACACACACACACAAAAGAAAAAAAAAAAAACCTGAAATTTTTAGAAATGAAAAAAACAATTAAAACTTTAAAACTCAGCCAGGAAATATGGTATATCCCTGTAATCCCAGCACTCAGGAGGCTGAGCCAGGGAGGACAGAGAGTTTAAGGCCAGCTGGGCTAAAAAGTGAAATCTTGTCTCAAAAATAAAAATCATCGAGAGGTTCAATAGTAGAACAGAGAAGATAATTAACTTGGAGATGGGCTCTCGACTGTAGTACGGTAGTTAAATAAAATACATGAAAAAAATAACTATTACATAGTGTTTTGTTTGTTTGTTTGTTTTTTACAGTACTTAGGCATTGGACTCGGCCTCACATATACTATGCAAGTGTTCTATCACTGGGCTGCACCCAACACCTCTTTTTTTTTTTTAATTTTGAGACAGGTGTCACTAAGGGGCACAGGCTGCCTCTGGCCTCAAACTTGGGATCCTCTTGCCTCAGCCTCCCAAGTCTCTGGAATTAGAGGAATACACCACCACACCAAGCTTATCCAGAATTTTTACTGATTCTTTTTTTTTATGATGATGGTGCTAAGGATTTAACCCAGAGCCTTGCGCATGCTAGGCAAGCACTCTACCACTGAGCCACTTCCCCAGCCCAATACTTTAAATTCTATGTTACAAGACATTAAAATAAAGGGTTATTTAAAAAAAAAAAAGGTTATACCCTTTAAACCAATAATTGTGTTTCCAGAAACCTAATAAGGAAATAATTCTAAATATCTAAAAGTTTCACATACAAAAGTTTAAGATCAAATATTGGAACAAATCTAAATGTCCCATAAGAATAGTGAAACAGACTATAAAAGTAGTAAACTGCTGACCCAGTCATATAATAGTTAATAATTTAGTATGGTACATGATAATTCTGTTACATAATCTTGTTTTTAAAGGTGGCAACAAAACTTCATATAACAATTACCATGTGAAAAATGTGCGCAGAAAAAAATAAGGAAATATATGACATTTTTAATAGTATTTGCCCTCAACCTCTCATAATGAGACTTCACTGTCTCATCCTATGTGCATACACACTCACTTCTTGATAGAGTTTTGGGCACTCAGGATGAAAGCGCAGAGCCCGAAGAAATAGTTGCCTTGCGCTTTCTGAAGACAAACGATCTTCCATTTCCCATTTGGCCGCCATAATCCACAAAGCTATAAGTGAAAAAAACATCAGATTTCATTTCAGTAAGTTAATCAGCTCAGGCAAGAAAAGATCACTACTCCAAATTTAGTACTTGATGAATTTTTCTTTTACTCTTACAAAAGAGGAAAGGGGATGTACACAGGGAGTTTCTAAATAAATTTTTATTGCTCTTTCTTAAAATTAGAAAGAGTATTCTAGTCAGGCTCAGTGGTGCACACTTATAATCCTAGCAACTTGGGAGGTGGAGGCAGGGGGATCATAAATTCAAGGCCAGAGGCAGCCTACATAATTTAGTAAGACCCTGTCTCAAGATGAAAATAAAAAAGAGGCTAGGAGTGCAGCTCAATGGTAGAGCGCTTGCAAAGTATGCACAAGGCCCTGGGTACAAGCCCCTAGTACCACACCAAAAAAAAAAAAAAAAAAAGAGTATTCTAAGCAATGTCATCAGATCTAAGGAAAACATCACTATAAGCAACAGACAAATTCTAAACGCATTAGCAGTTCATAATTTTTGAAAAAAATGCTTTGTCTTTCTACATGGAAAATTCACCCCAAGTTAACATTCTAGCTATTTCTCTAAAAACTGAATAAGATTAGTTATCTTTACCACACAAGACTGCTTTTGATAAAAATGACCCATGGTTGGTAACCACATCTGGACTTTGTAAGATGGTCACAAATAGTGATGCATTGCTTTTGGCTTTCTTGAGCATGTGACTCCTGAAATAAGAGCTTGGACCTTTCTAGAATCTCAAGAAGCTCTATGCTCACCCACGAGGCTTCAAAGTCATAGTGGTTTCCCATACCCACTCATATGGTCTTGTCCCCTTATACCTGAACTGATACTGTGGAGGCCAGAAACTGGCCTCCTAACTGCTAAGAGCACTCTTCTGAAGAAACACACCTAATGTTGTCTTGCTATATCCTTCGGAGTAACCTGGTACCAAATGTCACCTATCTGAGTCTTGTGTAGCATAAAATATCTGACTGAATCTAATGTCCACGAATAGGTACTGGAGCACTACCACTATAGAGTAACATACCATCCACTCAGTACTCACAGGGGAAGTCTTTCTTTTATAAAACATATGAGTACATATTGTGTCAGTCAACATTCAAATCTGTGTTAATATTTTCTCCTTTAAACTTCAAAATCCCTCAGATTCCACTGGTTCCAAATTAAATGTATCTCAAAGGACTATAGAGTTTATTTTCTATTAACTAAAAAGAAACAGTCCTTCCAGTTTGGAGATATAATACCTAGTACAGTAACTGTTAGTACTCAGTAAGCAAGATTGAACTAAGAGGCAGCTTCTCAGAACAAAAAGCACCGAGGAAGCTAATTGTCTAAGCTCAAATCCTCCAAATAATTTCACTTAGGTCCATCAGCAAGATAAATTCCAAACTGGCTTGTATCTAAACTAAATGGAGAAAAAGAACTAACAAGGATTTTACCATACCTGGCTTGTTTGAATGAATTGCCAACATGGAAGAGAATATCTTGCTAAGTTGAGCTTTGGTACCCTATATAAAGAGGAAGAAAAAGTTCTACTTTCTGCACAGAGAAACCATCACTATTAATCTGTAAGCAATATGTACAGTACCCTCATCAACTATAAAGTCCAAGGGGGCCAAATCTTTATTGCTAAGGACGTTATCAACAAACACAGACACATTCATGGTTTTCCTCTACCTAAACCACTAAAAATATTCATTATATCTTTAACTTTTTTCAATTTTACTGAACAAATATGCATAAAAATGATTCTCTTTTCAACTGATTTGGAAGCCATTTATGTAGTCATCCAAATACACAAATTTTACACTGAAGTTCAGTTTCAACCTTCTTGAGTTCTTTTCTCATTTGTTAACCCTACGCCTCTGGAGAAAACATGGAGCTCAGTAATAAAATATGAACCTTAAAAGGCAGACTAACAGAAAGAAGGGAAGAGAAAGCAAAACATGACTTTACTTACCCATTTCTTACAAAAAACTATATAAGACAGCCAAAGTTGAACATCATCCTGCAAGAAAAGCAGTAGTAAGCTAAACTGCCTAAATTTGATTAATATAGTTTACCTTTGCATTAATTCACGTTGTTGAAAATAGAAACAAGTTTTAGAAGATCCAATGTGTCAACCACCATACGATTTTGCCTGTGAGGATCTTCCTCACTGGAACCATAATAATACAATTCTGACTCTCCACATAACCATGACAATACTATCTGACTCTCCACTTTCACCTACAATGCTCCAAGACAAAATCTGTTGCCTATCCAATTTGTCCAAGTGCAGTTCTGGAAGTCTCTGTCAGGTACACAAACATAAAATTTGGCACTCCCAGAAACCAAAAGTAGTTCTCATATAATATATCCAGTCCTAGATCAAACTTGAAGAACTTCAAGTTACTAAGGTATTGCCCCAACTCAACCATTTACTTTCCACCTTCAAGTCTTCAGTGTAATTCACTTAGAGATATTCAAGCATTTCTGAGGTGATTTTTATTTGTTTTGTTTTTGTTTATTTTTCTGGGTGATTTTCTAATCCTTAATAATGTATTAGATGCACTGTTTTCTGCACCATCCTCACAAAATAACAATAATGACAGCAATTTTCTTAACAGTTCATATGGCATAAAGAAATATTTCAAGCAACGATACCATCTGAATAAGTATTAAGACACCCAAGATAAGAATAGAGGACAGTGCTTTTGAATATCCAATTCACAATACATATCTTCACATCTCTTGAAATTAAGGATGCTCTCTGATCACTTACTTTCCACTTTGCTGAAGCACGTCCAAAGATACCTTGTACCCGGCGTATAATAGAATGTTCAATCTCATCCTTCTTAAATGAATATCTAATGCGCTAAAAAGGAACAAGAATATGAAGCCCCATTTTAATCACATCTATCCAAACTAGCATTCCCACTTGATCATTTATCAATATTGATGAAGAAAACAAATAATTACAAATATCCATTGAGCACATCACAGTTTATTAACATTGTCTCACAAACATAAGTTCTAGCTATGCAGCCACCTGCTTGATTCTGTATTTTTTTTCCCAACTTCTAAAAGTTCATCTACTTACTGTTCTTCTTCTCTGGATCAGCTCCAAAAGATTAATTTCATACTGTGGAATAAACATACAAATAGAAACAAGAGAAATTATAACCTTTTAAATAGAGGAAATACATTTAGGTGACATCATAAAGTAAAAATCAAGAACATAAAATATAAGATAACTTGCCATCAACAAACATAACTGGTTGGGTATGGTAGCACATGCCTAAAATCCCAGCATGTGGAAGGCGGAGGCAGGAGGATTTTGAGTTCAAGGCCAGCCTGGGCAACAAAGCAAGAATCTGTCTCAAAAACAAAAAACAAAACAAATCAAAATACATTTAAAAAAATAAAAGCTGGGTGCTATGGTACACATCTGTCATCCCAGTAACATAAGGCTGAGGCAGGAGGATCCCAAGTTCAAGATCAGAGGCAACTTGCATAACTTAGCAAGACTCTGTCTCAGAAAAAAACAAGGGGGGGCGGGGGTTGGGGTGCAGCTCAGTGGTACAGTACTTGCCTAGAATACAAGGCCTTGGATCCAAATCTCCCCACCCCCTAGTGCTAAGAAATAAACAAGCAGAATTTACAATAAATGTCTAGAATTCACTGAAAATTTACCTTACCTCTATAAAGCTTACAAATACATACAGAATCACTAACTAACTTATAAGCACCTAAGATTCAAAGATAGCATATTACTAACACCATCAGACTTGTAAAATTTATAATACTGATTAATCCAACTTTCTAGTTTACAACAGCATGTGTTTCTTTTACTTCCAGTTAAAAAGCAAAAATTCTAATCCTGGCATGGTGATACATTCTTATAATCTCAAGCACTCATGAGGCTGAGGCAGGAGGAGTGCCAGTTGCCAGCCAGCCTGAGCTATATAGCAAGACACTGTCTCAAACACAAAACAAAACAAAGAAAGCAGAACTGTACTGGCTAAAACAGAGGAGACAAGCATGACTGGCTCTATCATGACCCTTTAAACCACCATTTAGAATCATTAAAGCTCTCTAAAAAGCACTACTATATAACTGTTCTCTAAGCTACCATTTGAAGAGTATTAGTGACAGAAAGCTCAGAATCTCACAAGATTGCATGCTTCATTTAAAAATTTTTTTAGGTGGAGCTGCGGAGTGTAAGTTTAGTAGTACACTGTTTGCCTAGCAGGTGCAAGGCCAATCGCTAACACTGGTCCCACAAAAAAGTAAACTAAAGAGAAACTGTTTCATAGAGCACTTGCTTAGGTTCAATTATCAGTACTGAAAAACAAACTGGTTTATGAAATATTTCAAGCACACAGAAAATTCCAGTGACCTCAAAGACTATATTTTACCATACTTCCATCAAATCTTCTTTAGAAATAAAACATTTCAAATAAAGGCAAAACCTCCTACATATCCATCTTTAAAAATCCATTCTTCTCCCTCTCCAGAGGTAGCAATTATCTTGACTTCATTACTTCCAAGCATGACTCTAGACTTATTAAACTGCTGTCTTAAGCAGGGTATAGTGGCTCACATCTGCAACTGCAGCAACTAGGAGGCAAAGGCAGGAAGATCACGAGTTCAAGGCCAGAGGCAACCTGTGTAACTTAGTGTGACCCTCACTCAAGATAAATAAAACATGGGCTGGGGGGTGCAGCCTAATGGCAGAGCTCTTACAATGTGCAAAGTCCTGGGTTCAACTCTCAAGTACCACACACACAAAAAAAAAAACTGTCTTGAATTCTGCCAACCTTTACATAAGTGGCAAAATACTATACCCATCATCCATATTTTTGTTTAACATAGCTTTTTGGGCTTTTTCAGGGCCTAGATCAAACCCAGGGCCTTGCACATGTGAGGCAAGTGTTTTATCATTGAGCTATATTCCAGCCCTCAACATGACTTTAGATATATTGTATATTCTTGAATCTGAGCCCCACTCTTTCAACAGCTTTAGAGGGCTACAAAATCAGATGTTGATAAGAATCATATACAGACTGGGTTAGCAACTGCATAAGACTCTATCTCAAAATACCAAGGGCCGGGGATGTAACTCAATGACAGAACACTTCCCTAGCACACACAGGCCCTGGATTTAACTGCCAGCACCACAAAAGAAGTAAAATAAATAAATAAATAAATAAATAAATAAAATACCACTTGTGTTTCACAGTTTATATGGTTGTGTACAAGCAGGAAGGTATGTATATATAAGAGGGTGCACATACATGTGTTTATTTTTTAATAGTTATACTCTAAAATTAATCCATCTAATCTACCGGAGGGGCTAGGATTTAGCTCAGTTGGTAGAGCACTGTGCTGCAGTCTCTGAGGTCCTGAGTTCAATTCCCAGTCACTGCAAAAGGGAGAAGGACCTGGCAATCCACTCCCAAGGCAATCCAGAAACAGTCAGCCATTGAAAACCCTATGAGGGTCGCTATGAGTCGGATACCTACTCAACAGCACATAACAACAACAACAATCTACCGGAAGCTAACTCTTCCAATATTTGAAGAGTGAAATCATTTCCACTTCTTAAGTCTCTTTTAAGGTTAAATATCTCCAGTTCTTGCAATGATTCCTCCCATGACAAGGTTTCCATATTGGTTGCCTTCCAACCACCAAAGTCCTTCTTAAAATATAGTCTTCAAGAGCCAGGCACAGTGGCACACACCTGTGATCCCAGCAGCTTCAGAGGTGCAAGCAGGAAGATTGCCAGTTCAAAGCTAGAGGCAGCCTATATAACTTAGCAAGATCCTGTCTCAAAATAAAAAGTGAAAAATGGGCTGGCAGTGTATCTCAGTGGTAGAGCACTTACAAAAGAAAGTGTGAGACCCTGGTTTCAGTCCCCCAGTACCACCACAACAAAAAAAAGTATTCTTGAGCCTAACACAATGTTACAGACATGGACTGATAAGTATAAAACATTTTTTTGCAAGCCAAAATCTTCTTAGTGCCTACTATTTGCAATGTCCTTCACAATTTTACCCCTCACTCTACCTTTGTTAGTGTAGTTAGAATATATTTTTGACATAATATCCTCTTGGCTTATTTTGAATTAGAATTTCTTCTACAAACAAGATTCTTAACCAAGTCTCATATATTATTTGTTCAGTTAATTTTTAATATAAGCTCAAGATTTCAAGTTATTTATGGGTTGGTTGGTTGGTTTTGCAGTACTTGAGGAGTTGAACCCAGGGCCTTGCAGATACTTTGCTCCACCATTGAGCTGCACGCCCAGCCCATTTCTTATTATTTATTTATTTATTTAAAGACAAGGTCTCATTATGTAGTACAGCTTAGCCTCATACTCAAAATCCTCCTGCATCAGCCTCCCAAAGTGTTGAGTTTATAAGCCTTGACCACCACACCTAGCAAAACTTTAAATCTTACCAACATTTCATCTTAGTGGTTCTGAGTGCTTATTCAGTCATCCAGCATATTAGCTATTTCTAAAATGCCATTTCCAGACCATCTAGCAACTAGCCTGGTCTATATGTCTTATCTTCACTCAAACCTTCCATCCATTCAGAAGATGGAAGAATCTTGGAGCATATCTCCTTTCCCAGTTGACAGACTTACAGACTTTCCAACTGTCTGTGATCATCATTCTCACTCCTCTATCCAGCCCCCAAAGAAATCTTGCCAAAATCCTGGTACACACTATGTCTCTGATCTACTAACCCCAGTAGGAAGCAGAAAGAGAGAGAGGGAGGGAGGGAGAGAGAGAGAGAGAGAGAGAAGGAGGGGAGAGAGAAATAGTTCAGTGTGGCAAGGACTAAAGCCTCAGTGGGAAATGCAACTTCCAACAATCATCTCTAACCCTGATAAAAAATACCTGTCCAATCAACAATTCTGGAATTTTGCAGGAAACTATTAAACTCATTATTGTCTGATTTAAAATTTGTTAAAGATTAAAAAACAATGAAATCATTCACTTACCTGAACATAATTGATAAAGTCCTCCTTGAAAAGGGCTCTTCGCTGTATTTTGTATTCTAGATCAGAAGCCTTCTTAATGATAGCCCTGAGGACAAAGGCATTTAATCTACAACACTTGAAAAGCTCAAAAGTTAAATAAATTTAGGTTTAAGCTTGTTATTTTAGATATACTTAAAACACATATTTGCAAAAACACTTAATTCTCAAATATAATTATCTTTCTTGGTCAAGTATTTATGTCTTACATTATTACTTCTGTGTTCTTAAGAGCATCAGGATGTATTTTAAATCTTTCAGGAAAATCATCTTAATTGCCAGGATCACTGACATTCTACCAAACCAAATAATGTAATGCTTTACTCTATATATATGTGAATATATATATACACATATATATATGCATATATATATGTGTATATATATATTTCTTTTCCTCCAAATTCAGATCATTTAGGGGTTTGTTTTGCTCTATTTTTTATATGCCCCAGGGCCTTGCGCATGCTATGGGAGTGTTCTACCACTGAGCTACTTCCCCAGCCCACAACAAATTTTTTATGATAACCAAGTCTCTATCATAAAATCCTCTTGCTTCTATATGTAAATTTCTTTTAAAAATTTGAAATTGTCTCTAAGAAGGATTTATAGGAAAAGAGTGAACATCCTTGGTTAAAGAGTGAACATACATGTATACTAGGAGAATCTAATGCAAGATGTGTAAGATAATTATATTTATTAATGGTAACTTTTACTGGGCACTTTCTAATAGTTCCCACCGCTATATTCTATGTTTTATCAACATATGTTTACTTTGAGGCACCCATAATCACATGACTGCATCCACAGTCATTGTAAACTTAAGAAATAGTCACAGAAAACCACAAAAAACAGCCCTGCGCAGTGGGGCACACTTGTAATCCCAGCGAAATTCCTTTCTTAGTTGTTACTGTTTAATATTAACACATTCCCAGCCCAGTGAGGCAGTGCACGCGATAATCCCAGAAATTCGGGAGGCTGAGGCGAGAGGATACCCAGTTCGAGGCCAGAGACAGCATGCATAATTTAGCGAGACTCTGTCTCAAAAAAAAGAAACTAAATGGGATCAAGCTGCTTTATACAAAGTATGTGCGAGGCCCAGGATTCAACTTCCAAGTACCGGGAGGGAAAAAAAAAAAAAAACTAAAAACTATTAAAAGTATTTAACAAATTACTGAATGTAGATTATGTACCAGGCACTGTGGTAGCACACGAAACGGAATTAAATGGTCCCCAACTGCAAGTTAGGAAGACTTAGCCACTTCCCCGAGCTTCTGCCGCACCCTGCCCGCATCTCTAGATCACTACAAGCCAAACTCTTACACTGTCACCAAAATGTTTAATTTGTCTGAACTCCACCCCTCTGCCCCGCCATTCAGTGCCTGATTAGCTTCTGATGGGCAGGGATCCTGGTTTATCACTTTTATGCCCCGAAGACTTGGCTCCATGAAGGGCTGTCAGTATGTCTGGTGGGTAAATTCTTACCGCCTTTTAATAGATGAGAACTGAATTCCCTCATCATCCAGCCCGGCAACTGGCTTCTACCACGTCCGGGAAAATAAACACAAGGGTCTCCACCTCAAGCCTCCGCCACCCACACACGCCTCAACCTCCCTTCAGCCCGCCCCAGCCCTTCATCTTCCCCAGTCTCCTCACTTAATCTCCGCATGACTGAATAGTCCAATGCGCTCCAGCTGTTCCAATTCTGGGATGCGATCTTCTATGCGTTCCTGGATTATCTCCGCCATGCGGTTGGAACTCTACAACCCGATAGACAGCTTCTTGACAGCCAACACCCGCAAAAACGCTTTCTTTCTGGTGGGGTTGTCCAGTCTTTACACTCACGCGTACAGACATAACGTGCTTCCGAGGTCCCGCCTTTTCCGCTTCCGCCATTGGAGAAGGACTCTTTGGCTTTTTGGGCCGCTGTCGCCTCCCTGTGGCTGACTGTATACTTGCAACGAGGACCACCTCCCGGTCTTGAGCAGAACTCTTATGAGGGGCGGGATTATGGAGGGCGTGGTTATTATTGGGGCGGGGCTAAAAGCGCGGGCTGCCCGACTTGGAGGGATTCGGGAAAGTACATCCAGGCCTAGATCCGTTAGGATATTGTGTATTTTTATTAGACTCCCCATCCCAAGTCCTCACTTTCCAACATCAAGAACCTAAAAAATAAATGTTAAGAGCCGATATTTATGATTAAAGAACATAAATATTTCAAAAATCAGTTGTGGAAATCGTAGAGGCTCTAAGATTGCCCGACTACCTGAAACTGTCTTACCTCTGCTAGGTTCACCAAACAAGCATGATGACACTGGATTTTCACATGCCAATTAGAATCAGAATGGGTGATTAATTTTAAAATGATGAGAATGTTTATTATTTAAATAATTATTATGGCCATGTAGACAAGATCTTTCAAAACACATGGCCCTGTGTAGATATCAGACACTGTAATTTGTTTTAGGAAATGGGATTTTAGTATTGAAAAGTTTGGAAGTTACTGAAATAAATCAGTAACGTATAGACAGGCTTTCCTTACACCATTGCCCAAGCAACTTAGCAATTTCTAAGAGTACCTCAGGCAGCCCAGCTTGGAAGTGATGTTGTTGGTGTAATTACTAAACCTAAAATAATAACTTTATGGTTTAGTTCTTTTTAAGTTCTAGAAGATGATAAAAAGCCAAGACAAGAGATCTTGCTAGACCTGTTTATTTCAACATTCACATTAGCACCTTGATCCTCTGTGTGATTTATGAATGAGGAACAGGCTCAGCAATTAACCATATTCCAACTCTTGTTCATTTCCCCTTGTTTTTCTTTCACAGAACTTTGTCTCAGAACTGAGACAAAGGTTAACTTGAGCTTTATCATTGCTTAATTCTCTCAGCTCTAAAACATGAGGGATGTGGAAAAAAATCATAGGTGTAAAACAAAGATGGAATTTCTTTGTTGTAGTAAGTTCTCTGGAATCTGTGTTAACAGTAGGAGTGGAGATGACACCAGATAGTAAGCTCCCTATGGGTGGAAGTTTAGAACAATGCCTAGCAAATAAAAGGAACTCACTGAATAAATGCATTAGAATAAGACAATAGCTCTGACAGATTATAATCATTTCAAGGCAAATTTGATAGACACCTCAACAAGTTGACTATGATTTTTAAATCAGCATAATTATACTCTCCTCTCTTATTTTGAAATTTAGCTTTTAAGTTTATTTATCACTAAGAATTATTTATTTATTTATTTATTTACTTATGCAGTACTGGGGGTTGAACCCAGGGCCTTGAGCTTGCATGCTTTTCAAA